>JAZHYW010048730.1:0-39814 GCA_037355805.1 Ixodes ricinus
AACATCCTCCCCCCCCCAGATTGAAAGAAGTGCTTCGTCATGCTAGTTGGTTTTCGCTACTTCTAAATGAAAGTGCACAAGTATCAAAACTAATTTTAGTAAAAAGGACCAATACTTTTCTTTCTTTTTTCAGTTTTGTGGCGTTGACATCCGGTTCGATTTCGAGAGACTTACGAGGCGTTGAGAACAGATGACGTTAGTCGCGAACGTCAAGTCGTAGAGAAACTAATTGACTAGTTAACGCCGAGTCCGTAAAGCCTGCTTATGACTGTTATACAAGGCGTGACTTATTTCTCTTTTTGCTGTGTGTGTTTGTGGGTAGTGTCGAGGATGGAATTTTCGCTTGACTGTGCGCCGTCTCACGTGTCCATTGCGAGGATATCTCCATCGAGACCTCTCGCCAAGAGGATTAGTGTCGTCGGTGCCGCTAATCCGCTTTCGGTAATTCGCTTAGAGTAATTGGATCTTTCACAGTCCATTGCTCGGTTCGTTACAGTCGAATGGCTCCTAATTACATTTTTTTTCGTATTTGTTTCTCTTTTTTTTTTAACGCGTCAAGGAATTCCGAAAAATAAAAGCCAGGAAATTTATTTTGAAACGTGGCACGGAGCTAGGATGTCGAAATGGCTGCGACAACCAAGCTCATGAATTAAAAAAAAATCCAGTATCTTACGGATTATACACCAACTCATGTTTACAAACATACCGGAGCGCCCCTAGCGGACGCCATCGGTGCCGCGCAGGCGCGATGGGGTGTGGACAAGAAGCTCGCCGTCGCCCATAAACAAACCATTGAAAGGCAATGTTGTCGGCGTCGGCCTGAGTCCCCCTGCCCTTTTTCGCGTTCGAATTGTTGATTCTACGTCTTACTGACAATGTCTGAATACTGTGGCGGCCTCAGCGAAATTACCGAGGCTTGTTACACCGCAAAACTTCGCGTGAATAATGTGACATGCGGCGATTCATTCCGCGTGGACGCCGCAGAATGTACGCTAAAGCCTGATTCACATGGTGAGATTTCGCTCGCAATTTTCAGTCGCGACGTCGCTCGGGCTGCATAAGCGTGAACCGTAGCTGAGATGGTCGACGTCGATACTGAAAATCGCAAGCAGAATCGGAACAAGTGAGTCAGGCATAACAAGTCGGTGATGGCCACTGGTAACAATGATCAACATCTCCTTGTAATTACTGTTTACATCGAGCCTGCTTACCAACCTCCAAACTTAAGTCTTTTGAGGCCTGCACTTACTTCTTATCGCAAGTACCGGGCCAACATTTGGTCTACGGGCCGGTGTCGTCTAAACAATCAGACGACAAGCAGAAGCGTTTGAAAGAGCAGACGACAGTTCGAACGATCAGGCGACCGTTTGAACTTGAAGACGCACTGAACGCAGTCCGCAGGTGGTCCGCACAACTTGACGGTTTTCCGGCGTTCATGTTGGAACAAAACAAATAAATCTGACGACCACAAGTATCCGTGAGATCAACCCAAAGTGCTTCCCGCCCAAGCAATCGTGGTCCGACGGTGTCTGGTTTTCCCTTTTCACGGCACATATCCACGTTCTCAGACGAACCGAGCACATGAAAACTGACCTTCAAACCTTTCTCGACTCTTTTGGTACAGCCCCAGTTGCGGCGTTTTGACGAGAAGGCAGGTTTTTGTCTGGTTCCATTCAAAACAACGCAGGAATACACGTCTCGCATGGTGACTTCCGCCCACAGCCCCAGACCGGAAGTGCGCCCGACGCGCCACCACCGCGCCGTGACGTAACAGAGTTGAGTTCGTGTATAGTCCGCGGACTATACATGTTTAAAAGTTAAAAGTTTACCCGATGTGGACTATCTGCGGCTGCGGACTATACAATGATTTTTTTCTAGATCGTTCACTGTGACAAGACGTAAAGGGGTTTATTAATAACTGAGTATATTAATGTCGATTTAAGTATGATATAAGCTTCTTTGTGAGCTAATACAGCAGGCACTTGACAAGGTGTGCTGTGTATGATCATTTTTACATTCGGACTAGGCACCAAGTGCGGATTATGCACGGCGTGTGGACTACGCACCGGGTGCGGACTATGGTGCGAAAAATACGGTAGATGGATCGATCGCCTCGGTGACTTCCTCTGCGCCGTTCCGGCGCTATTCACTGGCCGAAACCTTTCAAACTGGGCGGTAACTCGCGACACCTCTAGCCGGCGTTTTTTTTTCACTTTTCTTTGTATATTACGTGACACTGTAACGACATGGTGTCATGTGACGTGACCTTGCGTCACACCGTGGTGTCAGGTGACGTCACGTTCCTATAAAAAAACCAATAAAAATCGCAGCACACCGAGGTTATCTCATGACGTCACTTGATCTATAAATGCCCGTGCTTTCTAGAGTGCCCATGGGATATGTGCCAAAATAATACAAGCAAATTGTTTTTGTTTTTTAAACACAGAGTGTGTTTTATGGTTGGCACAATAGCCGTTTCCAATCACCAACCGGGGACGGGAGTCGCTGAGCCGACTGCCGGCCGAATGTTGACGCAGCGCTCGTCTAACTCTCTGATTGGACACCGGAGCAAGCCGAACGTCTTTCTCGAGTGCTTCCGTGTTGCTCCCGACGGGTGGAAAACGTCGCTTGTTCAAACACTATCGCGCTATAAACTCGTCTATTGGACTCGAATAAAGTCTCTAGAGCAGACATGTACGAGTTACAAAAAAAAGTAATTAAGTTATGTTACTGAGTATTGGCCTTAAAAGTAATTCGAGTAGAATAGAAATTACTCATCTGGAAAGTAATTGAGTAACTTGCTAACTACCGTAAAAAAGTAGCGAATTACTTTTGAAGTTACATTCATATTTTTATGGTACCAAGAGTGTACGTAGGTTTTCATCCGTTGGCGAAATTCTGTTAGACAAATATAATGCGCCCTGGTCCATGAAACGAGCGTGCTCCAAGCTTCCCCCAAAAAGAGCGCAAAAAAACACACAAAAAACAGGACAAGCAGAAAAAAAATATAAAAAAGAAGAAGAGCAGGCGTGCTCATTTTGCTACAACGGGTGGAGGTATAATAGCTCGAGTGTTTGGATTCTCTTTTGCCGCGATCTGGCGCCAAAGCTCTGCTCGGCGCTGTCGCGTTCCTGTTCGCCTCGAGATTCGATCGGCACGCCTCATGTGGTGAAAAGCAGAACTACGCTTTGTTTTACATTTACTCGGAGCAAAGCGAATGCCACGGACTCGAGGCCGAAGCCATCGGAGGCGCACTGAAATCAACTGCTAAGACCTCTTGCTCTGTACCCCAGCCCGTGCCTCTGTGCCGTTAGTGGCTAGGTTTACATGGATGCGATGGTAGCCCATCGAATCGAGCAGGGACCAATCACACGCACCCTGATGTCTCTTTACTGCTTCCTCTTCTACCCATCTACTACTGACCGAGATAGTCAAATCTCGATTCGACGCGCTATATACGGTCGCGTCCATGTAAATGCAGCCTGTGTGGACGCTTCGTCTCCACCCACAGTGTGGACAGAGGGGATCACCACGTGCCTAGTATAGAAAACCATGAATAAACAAGAGCACGCTTTCCCTAAATTCAATCCGGGTCTCGAGGCGAATAGGAGAGTAGTCACCGGCCGGCCGTAGAGCTGTGTGCGCGACTGCCCAGCGCGTGCCGATGCAAAAGAACCGTGGAAGCTCGCCGCGTCAGCACGCGCTCAGCATGTCGCGCACACAGCTATGGCTGCCAGTGAATACACCCTAATATTCTGTTTTCCGCGTGCTCCGTCGAGTAGTGCATCTCGCACTCCAACAGGCTCCGAGAAAGTCGCATTTCCATTGCCACCGCAGAACATGGCACCTAGACCACAACTTAAAGGTGCCCTGAGGATTTTTCTGAGATCGCCTAAATATGGCGATAACTCGCTGTGCTGGCTCTAAGCATCCCTAGAAATCCCTACATCATGACGATACGCGGCCGATTTTTCCTTAAAAAATATTAAAAAATTGCAACACACCGAGGTCGTCTCAGGCGATGGAAGAAGCCTGTTCCGAAACCAGGACCACTGTCAGCCGGTAGCAAGCGAAGGATCCTCGCGCCTCAGACCGGTAGAACCGCGGAGTGATATCTCGAATGCGCGCGGCTCATTGCCCATACAGCCCGGACTACGATTCAACCCAGCGAGCGCGCGTTCGAGAGCTGACAACCAAAATCATCACTCCCACAAAAAGAATAAAATAAAAATAATAATAATAAAATAAAGAAAAACTTAGTGTGTTGTTTTTTAGACGATTATTGCAATATTATGTTCCCTCACCGCGAAAAAAAAAATTCGTTTTTCGACTACTCTTGTTTGCTTTTATCATCTACAGAAGCCTACACATTTTGTAATGACGGTGTTTGCAATCTCAAGGAAATGTCGCTTTTTCATTGGTCACATGTCGTCCTGGCTGCCGGAACAAGGCTCCTCCCATCTCCAAATTGACCTCGATGTTTTCGATGTTGGATCGCCTTTTTTTAATAGGGAAATCGGCCGCACGTTGTTATGATTTATGGATGTCTAGGACGATTAACGCCCGCAGAGTGACTTATCGCCATATTTAAGTGATCTTAAAAACCTCCTCAAGGCACCTTTAAGACATCCACGGAGCGCTCATTTGCTAACCGTGCATGACACTGGGCTGCAAGGCCAGCCGTGCGCTCAACCGAGGGAGTGAGACTGTTCGGGAAGTGCTGCAATCTCATGGCGACACGTGATCCTACCATTCCCGCCATCCAGTCTCCACATGAATACACAGTCTTTCCGCACTAACGCATTCGATTCTGAGTGTTTTTTTTTACTTTATTTTTAAACTGTCGTGCTAAGTTTAGGAGCGAAGCAAACACAAAATCACGATAGAATAGATGATGTTCTACGAGAAAACGGTAGACTGTTCCGAGCTTGAAAAGAGGTACTCAAAATGTAGGGATGAAACAGGGAAATTGGGAATCTGCGATAACGCCAGAACGAAAGCGGAAACGCAAAATCGAAGTATAAGTTCAAAAACAAAATTACTCGAAACAAGTAAAAGTGCGCGACAAAAATATTAACTATTAAAAAGAAAAGGTAATTGATTGTACGAGAAAATTGGCGCGAGTTGAGGCGATAATATAAAAGAAGTAAATATTGCAGAATATAATAGGGATAGGAGTGAGCAAAAAGGAAGTTACGAACGACAAAGAGAGGAAAGAAAAAAAAGACGATGGGGCAAACTCGAGAACGTTGACATGGTGGACGGGGATCCAATAACATTCCGCAAGCAAATTTGGTAAACACGCTGTAGAGATATTCATTCGGGAAAAAGGGAAAAGTACAGACACCCTTCCCCATCTTTTCTAAGCAACAACAACGAAACTACAAAACAATGAGTATTCGCTTTCACAACTTAAACGAGAACGAGAGACAAAGAGAAGACAACAACGACGCACACCAAAAACAAAATGGCGGCGGCAACGAGGGAAGCATTCTCCCCATACTATGGCATACCCGTACAACAGTGTGCCGCTCGAAACCTGAACCTTGTTTGCCAAAGCTGTCCCGTTTACGTCCACCTTTTGTCTTCCTTTCTTTCTTTTGGGTCCCTGTCAGAGCCTTTTATATTGAGAGAGTCTGGCGGGTGGGAGGGGCTTACGGCCCGCTAGGCTTAGCAGATTCAGCGGGCTCCGCTTCCAGCTATGATGTGCCTCCCGGCAAGTGGGTCCCCATGTGACGTGCGATGTATACGCGTGTAGGTTTTGCCGTTCGCGCTTTTGTTGGCGAAAGGAGAGAGTCGGAAAACAAAATATCGTGATTCGGTGCTTTATTCATGGGTAAGAATTAGCAAAGAAACCGCCCATTTACGAACGGCACTCATTTATAAATGGGGAATCGCTCAAAAACGCCCGACGTCCGACACAGCTCAGCGGCCTAGTGCGCATTTTCCAGTGGGCAAGTTTGATTGTCTGGATCGCTCTCCGACTGTTTACCACATCACAAGGTTGGTGCAACGTTGTACGGAATACGGCGGACCGGATCGTGATTTTCCGCCGTGCTTCTTCACCTGCCGGTCTTTTGGAGGTTTTCTGACATTGTTTGGTTTGCTGTGAAGGAACAGCGTCGTCATTGCGTGGTGCCTGAGCTTTTTGCGATCGCGACAAACCTCTCTTTTGAACTCACTGTCTATGAAAATGCACCTAAAAAAACGCATGACAAGTAAGTATTTGTTACGCGCATTCAAACAAATATCAAAATAAAGGTATCGCTAGCGGAACAAAAGCGTTATGAAACGGCGAAACTGAGCTGCGAGGCCGAAGCTACGAGAGCGAGCTGCATGCTTTGAACGCGCCGACGGAGCGCGTGCACTCGTAGAGTTCACGCGTCGTTCAGCGCGACGTGCACGCGCTCGTAGCGATCGGCTCCGCTCGCGCTTACACTGAAATGCAGTATACACAGTTCAAAATTTGCAAGCTAGGCCGCTCGCAATTATCAAGTCTCGCCAGACAGGAAACGGCTTCGTGATCAACGGACACTCACATACCTGACGCTGCCACTCCAAGTCGCTGCACAGTTTTAGTCAAAATAAAACGCGTTTAACGCACAAAATAATTTAATTGTAAAATTACCCGCACAATCGAGAACTCGAAGTCGGCTTCCACTTACTTTCAGCCCTCTTCGTTTTGGCCTCCCCGGATCTTTGTGCCTTCTGCGGTTTTCTTTTCATTCCGGGAAACCGGGAAACATCCTGAACCCTCTTTTTCGCGCTGTTCGACCACCCAACGGCACTACGGCACCCCATTACGTTTTCTTTGAACGACCCCGCAGAGCGCAGAACGAACATTTTCACCGTCGTCTCTCGCTCCACGCCAGTGGAAGGCTGCCGGCTCGGAGACGGCAAGGCACATCATGGCGGACGACGAAACTCGGAACGCGATGCGCACAGTTGCCAGACTGTTTGATCAGTGCTGCCAGACTGGCGGCTGGATCAATAAACCGCCGAACTCTCCCCAGCGGCAAAAGGCTCTCGTCCCTGTGTACGCGCTAGAGGTCGGTGGCGCAATTTCCTCGAAGCTACCCTGACGTTTCGTTTGCCCTCCCTCCCAAAAGGGGTCGCAGCGAGCGCTTGCTCCCTCCGTGTCAACAGAGATCCGCGTTCCGCGCGTGCGGGAGCCAACGTCGATGGGGAGGGAGTTTGTCCCAATATTAAGCCACTTGGCCGCCGGAAAACCTGCGAGGCTGTCACGGGCTCGCGCGCGCACACACACACACCCACTCACACGTCGCTGCACCCACGCGTTTCGACGGGATAACACTACTCCCACGTTGTAATAGCACCCCCCCCCTTTCGCCCCTCCCTCCCAACTGCCACCGAGAGTGCAATGGCAGTGTGACAGGAACGTCCGCGTTTAATGGCGTGTTTTCCCGCAGCGGGCCTTTTTTCCCCTAAATGGGCACGGCTGTCGCTCGCGCTGTGGAGTTAATTGGGGACTGGGGACACTGACCGAGAGTGTGTTGGAGGAGAGGGATGCTGCGACGGGATGCTGCGAGTCCACACGTGTATCGGGATTCGATGAATGGCAGTTGGGTGGAAAGAGGGGGGAGGGGGCATTTTCATGCTTCGATTGTTTTTTCTCTCTTTTTGTGTTCCCTAATAGTATACTCGTGTCGGAAACCGTGGTCGGTGTTTGGGGAATCGCGTGTTGTTTGCGGCGTGACGTATACGTGCTGGCTTCCCACGCTCAATTCTGAATAGAGTGACAAAGTCAGCTCTGGATAACTGCAATGCCGCGGGACCTATATGCGTGTTTACATACTAGTCGCAGAAAAGTTTAATTAGCCTCATCCCCACCGCTCACGCATCGTACAAAAACACACACGCGTTTGTCTTCGTACATACGTATGCTTAACAACGTGTCTCCAGACGATTTTTTGTGTGTTTTTGCACGACCAATGTAGGGGACGAGAATTGTCGCACGGGGAAAGTAACTTGAAACACAAAGAAACGTTGGTAAGCAGGATGAAAAGCTCCAGACAGTCATTTGTGCGATAAAATCGCAGTGTGACCGCGGCTTTAGAAAAGAATGCAGGGCGGGGGGAATCGTTGTGCTTACGCTTCTGCTTACGCGTGAATCGTTCACGGCTGTCCTTATCGGCACGCTGCAATCTGATTGGCTGGCGCGAGCCGTAATGAGATGCACGAAGCTCGGACACGCCCTGCGTTTATAAAGCTGTCGGCAACTATCACGGAAACCTTTGATACTCCTCGCACACGGAGAAGTATGTACCGCTGTTGTATAGAGGTACTGCCGTTTCCACGAAAATGTAAAGAGATCCCGTTCCAGTTCGACCAACGCAAAATGAAACGGCGGCGTTTTATTTTCCGTTACTCCCATAAGGAACGCTCTCCTCCAGGAACGTCGTTTCTTGGAACGCCACTTTGTGCAACACTGCTTTAAAGAATCGGCAAACCAGAGCACGCCGATGGGCACGCGTGAAGCCGAGATCGCGAGCCGATCTGCGGATTTCTCGAAGGAGTTCATTCCGAAGGCCTTCCAACGTATACCCGTAAGACGAGTAATAAACCACGTGCAAAAAACGAAGCGCCATCTAGTGTACTTACGATCAATTATCAAGTTTCCGCCCTATTGGAGGGTTTTTGGTACCGATCGTTTCGCCAAGAGCCGAGACATTGGTTACCGCAAAAGTGGAAGTCGCAAATCTACAAATGTGATCTTGTTCTGGCAGCCCAATCTGAAACTGTTCACGCAGTGTCTTCGATGAAGGCATATTAGCTCACCCGAACGGTCCACTTTGTTGCTTCGGTGGGCGGGTCTCGCGACTTCATTGCTGACAATTCATGTTCCACAATATCGCGGCAGTCTGTTTCTTCGCTGCACCGATTCTAAACAGCAGCCCATTTACATGTACGAATACGTTTTCCTAATATCATTAAAACCGAGTTGAACGCAAATGCACCTCGTCCACAGTTTGAAGACGGAAAAGTCATTCCAATAGGGATGGTGGCTCTGCGAGACAAAACGACGATAGCTGACACGAATTTCACGTATGGTCTATAATGGAGAGTTTTAATAGATCGCTCTTATAACATCGCGATAACAACGCCCGACACTTCGCCGACGCCTTTGCGTCTGCATGGTGTCGCTATCGGGTTTCGTTATCGGTGTTATCGGACCGATCTAAGATTAATTGCGTCGCCTGTATGTTTAGACAGCCGGAAGTTGGTTAGCCTCAATGGGCGTCTGGTGTCTCGGCCGGTAGACGAGAAATTTAGCCAGTGCAGCGGAAACCGCCATCCTGGGGGTCTCTAACGTGCACCACGCAGTATGTTGACACAAGACCGCACGCCGGTATACGGTGCTCATCCAGATCGAAACGGGGCATGGGTGGGGATCAGGGTTGTAAAGTACCTAGGTACACGTAACTGGAAATCGGTATCTAGGTACGTTTGTTGAACCGAGGTACAGACCTGGGTACATTCATTTCTCGGTATCTGCATCTGTATCTTAGGTACATTTCCCAGTATCTTGTAACTAGTGAAATTGCTTTTTACAGGTACTTTTCTATTCACTTCCGTAAAAATGGTAGAAACTATAAATCTTGAAGTAGTAACACACTTCCATGTGCCGTGATTAACATTGAGTTGGGTATGACCTGGGAGGCACTGACTTGATCGAACGACGTTTTAGCGAATGGCGGTGTTCATTTGAGCGAATGGTGTATTAGCGATGCCGTTCTGGCCACACCAATTTATCGAATCGTTTCGGATCTCGAAAATATTGACCTGCTTCCTTCAGCTCAAACCAAAATCGACTTCATTGCGTGTTTGAAGCTCCTCTGACAGTCTATACAAGGGAGAAGATAACTCAAAGATGTGCGCAGTTTCTGTTGCCTGTATCTTTCCCTGGTGGTGGCTCTCTTCTGCTATAAATACAATATAAAATTTAATTGACAACCAAAATATAATTGCAATCGTAAAGCAATGTAACATCGCGTATATAATACAGTTTTTCACCCAATAAATCGGACTCACATTTTTGCAATTATGAAAACTGAAAAAAAATTAGAAAAAAATGCTTAGTTTTCTTGCGAATAACAAAAGAAAAAAGAAAAAAACAAGGAAGCATCGCAGCCTTTTGTCCGTCGTCGTGGAGGTTAGGGGATATGTACTCGACTCATGCGTTTCTGTAGTGCGGCTGACGTCTTTTGGGCCCGTCGACCATCGGCACCGGCTCTGAGGGCAAGAACGTCAACAAGTGCATTTCGGCGGTTTCGGGGTGACAGGGTAAACATTGGAAGCTGTGGCCTCGGTGAACCAATTGGAGCGTGGGGATTAGGCACGCGAGGACTCAACTCCGATGTGGACATCGCATTGACACCATACAAAGCACATTTATTGAACTCGCTTTTTGTGTGTATCATTAGTATACAAAGCTTGACTTCCAATATACTCTGACAAATGTGAGGAAAGTAAATAAGGAAAGTATCTTTGAAATAACTGTATCTGTACCATAGGTATATCTTCTAAAAGCGAGTACCTAGGTACCTTTTCCTATGAGCAGCTGTAATTGTATCTTAGGTACATTTTTTTGAAGTAGCTTTTACAACCCTGGTGGGGATTGAGGTCAGGAACCCTTGGATTTTGCAGCGCGAGCTTTCGCTCCATGCGCTCCGGTCTGCGTGCGCGTAATCATATACTCGGCCACCGACCCCCTCCCCCCCCCCATCTCAGAACGATCTACTAAAACTCTGTGATTCTGATTGCCATGGAATGACGTTTGTGTGATTCGGCGAGTCGACTCGCGAGCCTTGACTATATGCGGAGCTCAAGTTCGTCTGCTTCATTTGCAGGGGTTAATTGTGGTGACGTCAGAACGACGCCGAGCTCTGATTGGCTCTGATTGGAAGGATAGTGGGTAGACCTCAAAGCAAGCTGCCTCGAGGTCTACCCACTATCCCTCCATCGGAGCCAATCAGAGCTCGGCGTCGTTCTGACGTCGAAAGAAGCAGACGATCTTGCGCTCCACGTATGAGCGTAGCGCGAGAAACAAGCTGTGGCCATGCAGTGGCGCGCCCCGATTGGACGATCGCTCAAATGTCGTCCGACGGAAATGTCGTTAACTTTCCCCCGTGACAGGGGTATAATAAGTCGCATCGTAACTCAACAGGCCACTCGCCGGAAAGGGAAGCTTACTCCAGAATGTGACTTAAACCGGCGGTATAGGTAAGCCGAATGTGACAATATGTGACGTTCTCTTGTTTTCTTTTTTTTTTACGTACATGGCCATTTAGATTTTCTAGTATCTAGTGAACTGCAGACGACGAGGTGTGTCAGCGTAATCCGACGCAATTAACGCAAAGAAGCGATCGCGTTTTTTTTTTCTTTGTCCTTTTTACATTTAATGGCTCTCATCAAAACTATAATGGTCGGTGACAAGCTAAGAACTCGGGAGACGCTCTCACTCCAAGCTTTAACTGCGTTTGCTAAGAAGTGTTATCAAGTGCAGAAAGCTCGGGCTCGAGCTGTAGTTCTTAACCTGGCTTCTGAACCTATCACCGACTATAGTAAGATGGAAAGTGCTTAAATCGGGCATTGTACTAGACATAACATTTAGCGCCCGACAATAACCACCCCTCCCCCCCCAACCAAGAAAAAAAAAAGCACCAATATCGTGTTTGCGCTAACAGCGGCCCTCAAAATGTCAACGTGTCGCCACGATTTTCCATTAATAATAGATGCCGAGTCTCGACATTATTTCTTGTTTGTTTCATTTTTTCCCCGCGTCCATCTCTTCTTTCTTTTTTCTCTCTTTTTTTTCCTTGTTTGGCTTTCGCGTATTTCGGCTCGCACGCTGACAATGAGAAATGGTTAGGGATTTGGGGAAAGTGGATGGGGCAAACGAAAGATACAAATTTAGCTTTCGCCAGAGGAAAAAGGGAGAGAGGAAGAGTGATTTCTCTCGGATTCTTCACCGCGTTTTCCCTATCTTTTCCCTCTTCGTTCCCTAGATCCAAAGCCATTGCTCTACCTTCTTCTGTCGCTTTCTTTCACGAGCGCAGCGACGTGTTCTGGAGTGCTTTCGTTTGAGGAGAACTTGCACATTGCGGCATCCTCAATTCTCAGTTATTAAGTATTTATATAACGTGCTTGTCGAAGAGGTAATTTTTCACCGAAATGCAATCACAGAGGCAGCAGGGTGGCACTAACTAATCAAAAAACAAAAAAAAAGACGTAAATATATTTATACGGTGCTCTCCCCCCCCCCCCTTTTTCTTTTATTTTTTTTCTCTCATTATTTTGTCATTTTTGAATCACTGCGACGCACGAACTATGGGGAAACTGTTGTATATCTGCTTATGCTAGCAGATGGCGGGACATACACCCGCACGGGGACAGCGCGCGGTGGCAAAAATGCACGGGACATGGGATTCGGGGCGCCATGATTAAAGGGAACGGTATGAACGTTTGACGGCTCCCAACTGGGGTTCTTTCCCGCGATACATAAAACTTTTGGCGACGACGTCTGTCAACGGACAACTCAAGGGCGACGAAACAATGGCTACCCGAGTCAAGCTTGAGGAAGTAGATGAAACAGCATGGATTTCTTGGGCTGAACGACTGGGTTTCTACTGCGAAGCTAACAGAGTGGTGGAACCTTAAAAAAAAGAACAAAAAAACCTCCTGCTGATCTTATGCGGAGTAAAAACATACAAAGTTGTACGCGCGCTGGTGGCACCAAGAACACCCGGAGAGGTTATTTTCGACGAGCTCATAACGATACTGAAAAAAACACTACGACCCACGCCCGTCAGAACTTTTCAGCAGGACAAAATTCCAGCGAAGGAATCATCTGGCGGGGGAATCGATATCGAGCTACGTCGCAGCATTAAAGAAGCTGGCGGCCGAGTGCAATTTCGGAGTGCACTGACGGTCACGCCAGCAACGACCTCTGGTAGCACCAGCACCGCGGGTTCCGCTGGCGAGGGACGGCCCCCTGCAGCAGAGCGAGAGATGAAGCCAATGTTGCTGCCTCTGGAAATTCTCGAAATCCGGAAATGAAAAACAACGTTTAGACAAAAAGAAAAAAGGGAAAAGAAACCTTTCGAATCAACGAGGAGTTATAGGTGCCAGGAAGAGCACAACTCAGTCACCTGCAGATTCCGCAACGTGAAATGTAACTTCTGCCACAAAACGGGCCACATTGCGAAAGGTTGTTTCGCGAAGACAGGACGCAAGCAACATCCAAGCGCCACACATAGCGTGAGTAAGGAAGATCAAACATCTGATTCTGATGACGAATCTCCTGGAACTTCGGCCGAGTTATATGAGCTAAATGCTGTGCGAGCATCGAGCACACTACCCAAGTTCATGATCAGTCTCAAGATTGAAAATAGAGCTATTGAGTTTGAAGTTGACACGGGCGCGGCATGCACCCTCATCAGCGAGGACACATATAGTCAGATGTGGCCAAGACATCCGCCGTAGGCTAGACCAAGAGGACGTGATCCTACATACCTGGTCAGGAGAAGTAGTGCGAGTGCTTGGCACGGCAAATGTCTATGTCCGACACAAGTCCAAGGACTACATACTGCCCCTGCTGGTGACACGAGGAAGAGGCTGCAGCCTACTAGGAAGGAACTGGTTCGAGGCACTAAAAATCCGAATGGGCGGGATACATCACATGACCAGCCAAGACTGCGTCACCAAGGTGCTAAACACGTACGACAGAGTTTTTGATTGCAAAATCACCGGGCACAATGGCCCGCCGGTGCACCTGGAACTGAAAGGAGACGCCAAGCCACATTTCCTCAAAGTACGACCGGTGCCATTCGCAATGTGGACTGCAGTGGAGGCAGAACTTCAAATGCTTCAAAGCCAAGACATCCTCGAACCAATTCAACACTCGGAGTGGGCCACGCCGGTTGTAGCCGTACGAGAAGAAAAACGGGTCCATCCGACTGTGTGGAGATTACCATAGCACGGTCAACAAAGAAGCGAAGACGGCTGTATGCCCGATGCCTACCATATCCGAGATATTGACAGATCTGCAAGGCGGATCAGTGTTTTCAACTATGGACCTCACACAGGCCTACCAACAGCTAAGATTGAACAGGCTGAAACGGCAGAAATGTTGAAAATTAACACTATAAAGGGACTGTTCAAGGTCAAGGAGGTATCTCATCAGCTCCAGCAATTTTCCAACGATTTGTAGAGACAGTGCTGGCAGGAATTCCTGGAACTGGAGTCTACTTAGACGACGTAATTATCTGCGGGGAAACCCCATCGGAACATCTGGAAAGGCTGGATGCAGTTCTATCACAACTTTCCCACGCAGGCCTTAAACTTAAGAGAAAAAGTGCCGTTTTGCGGTTAATCGAATACGGTACTACCTGGGACATATCATTGACGCGGTAGGCATCCATACAACTAACAAAGAGCTGAAAGCGATCACGGAGATGCCAGAGCCAACGAACCGAACCACGTTGCAGTCGTTCCTCGGGCTATTGGCATTTTATGATCGATTTATAGCAAATCGAGCAACAATTGCAAAAGAGCTATATGCTCTCCTCAAAAAAGACGTGCCCTGGAGGTGGGACGAAAAACATCGAGAAGCTTTCCGGCGGTTGAAGCAAGCCATCACACAGGACACGGTGTTGGCGCATTATGACGACAAGAAAGATTTGATCGTGTCCTGCTACGCATCACCATATGGCGTTGGAGCTGTCTTAGCACCGCTAAATGGAGACGGAAACGAAGCACCCATCGTCTTTACCTCAAGAACCTTGGGAAAGGCAGAAAGAAACTACTCACAATGAGATCGAGAAGGCCTGGCAGTTGTATTTGCCATGCAACGCTTCCACCAATATATTGCTGGACGTCACGCGACCATAACTACCGACCATCAGCCTTTACTGGGGATCATGGGTCCAAAATCTTCAGTACCAGCGGTCCTGTCGCCCCGCATGACACGATGGTGTGTGAAAGTAGCGGCCTACGACTACAAGCTCGTCTTCAGAGCAGGAAAACACAACCAGAACGCAGACGCATTAAGCAGGCTACCACTGGAGGAGACTGAGGGCGAACCGCGACCACCTGGAGACGTTCTTATGCTGGAAGCTCTGACTAAACCTCCCGTGAATGCTGAAGAACTGGCAGACAAGACAACAGTAGACACCACGCTTTCTAAAGTTCTAAAAACAGTCAAGAATGGAGAGGTCAAGAAGCTAACAGGCGAGCGGTTCACAGCATACAAGTTGAAAGCCACCGAACTATCAATACACCGTGGCTGTCTCATCTGGGGGTCAGCGCGTCGTAATGCCCACCGCTATGAGACCAGAGGCATTAGCTCTAGTGCATGAAGGGCACATGGGGGTGGTCGCCATGAAAGCTTGCGCCCAAAAGTTACCTCTGGTGGCCAGGGATCGACAAGGAGATTGAGTCCTGTGTAGCCAAGTGTGACACCTGTCAGTCGGCATCAGAAGGCAACACCAAAAGGCAGCAACCCAACATGGGAAAGACCGTCGACTCCGTGGCATACAATTCATGTCGATTTTGCGGGACCGGTAGACGGGAAAGTGTTTCTACTCATTGTAGATGCATACACTAAATGGCTTGAAGTACATGATGTTTCAAATATGACCTCAGCTACCGTTATCGGCGAACTACGCAACGTTTTTGCGACGTTTGGCGTACCACGGAAGGTGGTATCGGAGAATGAATCCGCTTTTGTTTCTGAGGAGATTAAAACATTTTATCGACTCAATGGAGTATTGGCGGTTACCAGTGCGCCGTACCATCCCGCCACCAACGGACAGGCAGAACGAATGGTGCAACAGCTGAAACAGGCACTTACTAAAAGAGGAAAAGAAGGGTTGAAGTGCATTCTAGCGCGGTTTCTCTACAAGCAACACACCACAGTGCATACGGCGACAGGCAAGACACCAGCTTGGATGATGTTTGGACGGGAGTTGCCGTCCCCACTGGAGAGACTGGTGCACATTCCCAAGGACGACAGACCAGCTACAATGGATAATCCGCGTAAATTTATAGTGGGACAATCCGTATGGTTCCTGAAGTTCCCAAGCGGACACACTTGGATGCATGGAGTCATCACAGAGCGTCTGGGTCCATGGTCATGGATGATCCATACAGAAGAAGGGCAAACGCGGCGGCATATGGATCACATGCGACCACGGTCATTGGTCACAGATCGGCAGAGTGACGCGCCAGTACCAGCCTGGGGTTCGGAAGTCCAGCCCGAAGCGGTATCAACTCAATCGTCAGGAACACAAAGACAGGAAGTGTCCGCACCTGGGTGTATACCCATTCGGGCTAGTACACGGGAACGAAGACCTCCAACAAGATACGGGATCACAGCCAAGTGAGGGAGAGATGTTGTATATCTGCTTATGCTAGCGAATGGCAGGACATACACCCGCGCGGGGACAGCACGCGGTGGCAAAAGCACGGGACATGGGATTCGGGGTGCCATGATCAAAGGGAACGGTATGAACGTTTGACGGCTCCCAACTGAGGTTCTTTCCCGCAATACATAACAGAAACCTTAGGCGAGGATTGTCACAAATCTGAGCCTCGAGGGATTAAAAATTCAAACTATCGTTAAGTACAAACCTCAGACTTCCAAGAAAGCATATGAACAGAAGTTTAATCAATCGAAAGAAGAATCGCTTAACTCTTGAGTCATAAACGGCTCATCCCCAACTTTCTTGGACATCAACGCATCGGCGCATCCACTAAAATGAAAATTTCAACTGAACAACAACAAACATCGCAATGTTTTCCGGGAATATTTTAGATGTCAGTCATAAAATATCAATGAGCAGTAATTAAACGTTTGAACGCGTCTACTTTTTATTCCACGGCTCTACACATTTTTTTTGCATTGAATCCTATAGGTCACATTACATAAAGATATGTCAATTTTTTATTTTCTCGTCAAAAGATCGTAATGTTCCTAAGAGGCTGCAATTGCCCGGGTATCATAGAACTCAAATCAACTAGAATTTTGATATTTGCTTGAAAACCTTTTATTCCACGGAATGTCCCAAAAAGTTGGCCATGCTGGTTTAGATTAAAACATACATGAAGGAAACAACACTCAGAGGACTCATCGGTGTCTCTTTTAATACAAAACTTTGCCTTCTTTTTCTTTTGCGTACAGCATAAGGATATGCTTATATAATTATTACAAACAACGTTAAATATATCTGGTTTTATTTCTTTGAATGGGGAACCTGGATTGAATGTAAGAAGTGCCACGAGTCTGTTGTAGCTTAAAGTAGCTCCTGCGCCTCGACGACACAAACAGGCATAGTGCAAAAACACAACGGACATGGATGTCCTTTGTTTTTTCTCATCGCCTCTTCTCTTTGACGAACAAGAACAAATGTATTCACAAACGTATGTTCCCAGACCTAAGCCTGTGTACAATAAAAACAAAACAAAACCCCTTACATAGTTCAATAACACAAAAACTGATTGCAGTGTACACATAAAGCCAACCACTCGGCCAAATTGGTATTGACATAAAACGACTTTGCTGCACGATACGCTAAATAAAGTTCAAGTCAGCAGCCGCACTACACTGACCAAGTCGTCCATACCATCCATACACCAAATTTGAATTCGGCCTTTTGAAAGCCGATATCGAAACACGATCAAAAAAGACAAAGGAAAAGACAGCTTTTATAGCACTGTTGAGTTTGTTTTTCTTACTACCCCCCCCCCCCCTCATTTGTTTTCTTTATCCGTTCCTTTTATGTCAAACCGCCCCCGTGGCCTTACCAAAGTTTGTTTTTAGTTCGTTCGTTCGTGCCTTCCTCACGGGGCGGCTTGTCCTTTTTTCATTATGTTCTTTTTCTCTAAAGTTGGAACGGGGAAGGTTTTAGGGGCGGCGGAGCAAAAGGAAATAAACAGCTAGTTTCTCCGGCATGTTCGTGGGAGAGGGGGTGGCAAAAAAAAAAGAAAACAAAAAAGAAAATACTGGGTCTGTCGGCCGCACCCTCTGCTGCCAGTTCGGCGAATCTCTCCTCGCCTCCTGCTAAGCGAGTTCCTCCGCCAACTCGGCCAGCAGAAAAGTCCCGCTAACTTCGAGACACGCGTCTCTTTCTGTGACTGTGCTGTGACGTATACAACCTTGTGCGCGCGAAGAAAACAAAAACAACACAACCTTCTGTGATGTTATTTAATTTCGCCAACCCTTATTACTCCAGCCCCGTTCGGTAAGGTTACGTCATCGGACCGTTCGATCGCCAGTCGCCTCTTGCGCAAGGCGTCCTTTTTCATCATCCCATTGTGCCTCATGACGTTTTAATTACGGGAAATCTGGCTTACACGAGCCACTGGATGTTTT
This sequence comes from Ixodes ricinus, assembly GCA_037355805.1. Lineage (NCBI taxonomy): Eukaryota > Metazoa > Arthropoda > Arachnida > Ixodida > Ixodidae > Ixodes > Ixodes ricinus. The sequence goes on from JAZHYW010048730.1 coordinate 18,395, forward strand.
TTTTATAAGAACTGAGCCTGTTTAGCTTGTACAGTACTTCTTGTTGACGCAAACGGGCTTCAGGGTTGACCGTTATAGCAACGAGACGTCGTCTGCAGAACTACCGACGATGGAACGCTACGTGATATCTCCTTGCGACGTAGCAAGGAACTAGACCATCGTCTGCGAAGGATGTCGGCTACTGGATGCAGTACGTGTCGGACTCATCGAAGTATACCTCATCATAAGTACTAGCTTGAACTAGATGCCGTCCAGTTGAAGTGCGTCGTCTGCAAACCCAAGTGTCAGACTTGTGTCGTCTGCCAATAAGTCATCTACGGATTGTTGATGTCTTTCAGAATGTGTAGCTAACGTGATCAAAGCCACGTATTGTCACCGTTCACGAAGTTCACAAACCTGCGAAAGTGCGTCTTCAGTAGATAGGACCGTTAACTACGCAACCAACGCTGAAGGAGTGCTCCAGTTTTTTCGCGTCGTCTCCCAAGAGTGTCGTCTGCTAATAACGACATAGACGGATTGCTGCTGTCTTTAAGAAATCATATGTAATGTGATCAAAACCACATGCAATCACCGTTCACGAGATTTCCCAGCCTGCGAAAGTGCGTCTTCCACCGCTGGGATCATTAACTACGCAACCAACGCTGAAAGAGTGCCGCGCTTCTTTCGCGTCGTCTGCCAAGAGTGCCGTCTGCTAATGATCGCCTGCGAGTGCCGTCTCGTTTGGGCAGGGTGGAGGTATTTAAATAGCTAGGTGGGCAACCTCACCGGTAGATTATGATAGGCATGGCTCCGCCTCTGAAACACTGCCGAACTGGTCGGAGATTAACACTCTCCAGGGACAACAGCCGGGAGTCTTCGCTGCTTGGCGAGTACGACATCTTGGCCTTTCGGTTCGTCAAGAATGGTGAGTGAGCGGTAACTTCGTTTTGCTCCATAGCTGCATGCTGATCAGGGCAAATATATTTGGCCTTAAAATAAAACAATATGTGTATCCAGTGCGACGCGACTTCCCCCTCCCCCCCCCCCCACACCAAAAAAAAAAAAAAAAGTATATATATATATATATATGAGAAAAGATAATAAAAAAAAAGAGCAGCAATTTTAAGCAAACGTTGGCGGATCAACGATTTCAAAGGTGGGCTTTCCCTGCGTACGCAGGAGCGAAGGGTAGAGTACCCTTTACGTCAGGGAGCGCTTTTTGTGTGCGAGTTCGCTTACCTATTCGCGGTGAGGAGCTCGCTAGGGGCGCTTCTGTTTTTCTCACTATGGAGAGTGCACGTGCAACACACGCGGTGATGTTTTAATTTTCATGGTGCATAGAAGCTTGGCATTGCACGCGCTTGCACCAGCAGAGGAAGTTGAAGTATCCTCACTCTGGGTTGTGAGAAAATTCCACCAGGCGGCGATACCTAAACTTCTGGCCGCGAATAGACCTTTCCAGCGGCGTCAGAGTTGCCCAACTGCGGTGGGCTGTGGCTTTTCTTGTCAGTGGGACATGGCAGCCAGCGTATGCGCAATTCCGGATGCTGGCGGCGGCTAAATTGCTGCCTTTTATCGTTTCTCTTGTGTTTTGTGGCGAATAGAATTTCTCAAGACTTTTGAAAAAGCATTGTACTAATTTTTACTTTCATCTGAATTCTATTTTTGATGAGTCCGTGCGCGACAGAACAAAATCAAATGCAACTGAAATGTTTGTTTCATTTTATGAAAATTTTTCACGACGCCATCATACTCAGCCGTGTCAATCTACAAAGCTCTTGACTATCGAAAATATGATGACCACACAAGATAGCCGAAAGGCATGGGTACTCACCGCTCACAACATGAAATTGAACAAGTCTCATCAATCGAACAACATATTGTACGTACCCCGCGGGGCCGCGTTATCCGAACAGGGTTTATTTGAGAAATATTTGAAATAACACAGCTTATTCAATTTAAAGTGTCGTCGACAGTCACTTCACAACGATCGGACGAAATCCTGGCTTGTTTTAGAGCACGTTCTAAATAAAACTTTTTTTTTGCGCAGCATTAAAGCAAGAGAACGGACGAGTCTGTGCCGTCCCCTACCGCGCACCGATCAGCTGTTTTTCGCGAAGACCGCGAAAGTTTTCTGGAGATTATCTCAGCGGAAATAATCCTCGAAGGACGTCGAAGGGCCTGCGTCGCGGGCCTGTCGAAGTTCGCTTTTTTCGTTCGTTTCCCGCGAAGGCATTGATCGAGTTATCGCCTTTTTAGGGCGATAACTCAATGAATGTGTCATAAGTGCCCTAAAAAAATCTAAAATTACAGTAACGCGTGGCCTATTTTTTAAATAAAAAATCGCAACTGAAACATCGCGACTCGCCCCCCCCCGCCTTTTTGTTTTTAGATGTATCTAAATTCCATATCTAAATTCCTAGATATATAAGGGAAACTCACTTGATCTTTAAAGCTATGTGCAGTCTCGTGGTCGGCACGATAACATGACGATAGCTGCAGAAAGTCACTCTCTTACAAGAATGCTTACGCAAGAGAGTTAGTGTGCAGAGCTACACTCGCGCGTCTAGGCATTTCGCGGCACTGCAAACAATTTTGGATATGAAGAATAGCGCAAAAGTGAAGGAACTAAGCATTCAGTTTATATTAAAGTATAACCTCTCAGTAGAGAACGGCAAAGCGCTCTAGAATAAATGAAAACATGTTTTTATTTTTAATGATCATAATATATAATTTGAATGAGAATGAAACCTAAAGTTATCCATTTAACTCTCCTGTTAAAACAACAACAACAAAAAAACATAGTGTTATTGGCTCGAAATATCTGTCGAGTTTAAAATTTTTTAATTTATTTCAACGTAAACAGTCCAAATGTGGCTGTTATATCTCATGCCATTTGTTTACAATATATCTGCCGTGTCCACAGATTGTTTGAAACACTGATTAGAGATACCTTTGTTTAACTTCGTTATTGTACTATTATACGTCTAACTCGTGTTACGAAATTGCTTACAAAATGTTTGAATCAAATATCGGCAAGTTTTTTTCCACTTTGACATCTGGTCGTAACCGCTAGCGTACACATTCGGGAGGAGACTAAGCATTCGGCAATGTGTTTTTTTATGTTGGAGATTGGAGCATGCGGCGTGGAAGCACACAGTGCAAATCCGAGCAACCTACGATTCAAACACCGCCCCTGCCCGTTTCGATCTCGATGGGCATCTTACCGCGGCGTCGTGCGGTCCTGTATCACTCTACTGCGTGGGGCACATTAAAGACCCGTCTTGTAGTCGTACACAATTTCTCACCTACAACCTAAACCAGTGTCGTCATACATTTTAAAGCAAACCGACCTTACGCAGTCTAACCACGAACGTCTAATTTTATTTGCTTTTGCTGTAAGAAAAAAAAAACGCTTCTATTTTCTTTTAAACGCCCGGTGACGTCTAAATTTTTTTTTCTTTTTACTTAGTACTTCGTGTTTACAACATATCTTATGTACCCACTGAAAAAAAAAGTATAAAAAGAAAGATACTACGAACGTTTCACTCTTCGTCACCAGTCGTCGCAACGTGTTCGGCTCTAATTCTCCACGTCCAATGATTCTTAGTTGACGACACCGCTTTCGTGCTTTGTTTCGCTCCTCTATTCTTTTCTTCTTACTTTTCTGCTGTTGCAAAGTCGCTTGGAAGTTACGCCCAAGATCCTTCACAAAGACAGAAACGGGCTAGGTGTCGTTCGTCTTGGGCCTGCCCCGTCTTGGAGCTACTCCAAGAACTGTCACTTTCGCCGCCACTTCAAGAAAGATCTCGCTCACTTCTTTCTCATCCTCTATTTTCACTCTTTCCTACCTTCCCCTCCCCCCCCCCTTTCCCTCTAAAAAAGAAAGAAGAAAGAGGCAAGGCTATAAAGGCGAAGCTGAAAGAAGGAAAAACAAGGAAAACAATCTTCGTGGGAGACGGTGTTATTTTGCCACCGCAATGTTGTTGCTGTTAGTGTTCTTTTTTTTTTCTTTTTGTGACGACGCTGCTCTCAAATGCCGATGCCGCCACACGCGAATGATAGAGAAAAGAAAATAAACAAGTAATTGAAGTGTGACGGCTACAACCTTGGCGTCGTATCTCGATACAATTTGAGGACATTTCGTTCCACAGAAGACGCGTCCCTTATATCGAACGTTTATTTTTTTTTTTGTGATCAGAATTTCGTTTTTTGGCCATAACGGCACCGTGGGGCCGTTATGTCCAATAAATGTGAGCCATGCTGTTAACGTAACCTAATTGACAATATTGTTTCGTTTTTTAAGTAAAGATAGAAAACTATGTAGTTGTTGTTTTTCTGGTAACTTTCAGCGACGGTAGCACCGTCAACTATTAAAGCTTCCCAGCTGAAGCGAGGTAAAAGAGTCGTCGGCATGTATCCACAGGTTTTAAGAAGTAACACTATTATACGTAACCAAAATTCCTTATAAGGAAAATGTTACAAAAAATACGATGAACGTTATAGTTCTTCCATAAGGTAACTTGTTATAATACAAATTTTATCATCCAAGGATTGTGCGGTATTAGAAAACAAAAATGAAGAAAGTTGCCCAGAGGTCAGAAATCAGACATTAAAAACATTGTCAAACTTCACTTAAAAAACACATAAACTATAATTAAACATTTTAAAATTTTGCATTTGTTTTGCGCGCGTGCATACGTGACTTCGTCATAATGTTGTGTATGACGTCATCGTATGGCAGACTTGTAACGGTACTCACTAGAAGTAATCAAATATGCTTGTAATGAATTAATTTTTGCAGTAATTTTGTTATAATTTTATTACATTTATTAGGGAGTCATCGCTGCAATAATCCGATTACCTTTGGAAGTACTGAAATAACTCGTAACCGTTTCTGTTCTTTCCCCCTCCCCTTTTTCTAATGTCGCCTTTTGTTCGTACAAGTTTTCTACCACGGAATCGTGAACAACGAACCAAATCTTCGACAGGAGGGATGGTTTACGAAACTTGGTGGACGAAGGAGAGATGTAGTTCATAACTCGGTGATACTAGAGAGTTTTAGGGAACAGTTTTTGCACATCCGATACGTGGTGCACGTGCGCATGCGCTACCGCAGAAGACTCGCATATGCGCAGTTTGTACCGGAGGGCCCATCGTACCGCATCGGATGTGCAAAAACGTCCCCTAAAACTCTCTACTATTCCAATACCGAACGGTACAAAAGACCCGTTCACAAACAGACAGAAAAAAACTCTGTCGTTTTAATGCGAAAGCATTAACTGTCCCATGGAGCGAACAGGCGTTTTCAGCTTTTGCAGGCGCGCCAAACGGCACCTTTTTAGAAATCGTGGTTCCAGAGTTTCTGGTATGAAAACATATGTTCGCGCTCCATGGATTCACGAGCGACCGTGGCACGCTTTTAAGCGAGATCTCGCGAGAGCGCTCGTGGTGTGCACACGCGTTCTCTGCGTAAAAAATCTCGAACCGGTGATTTCCTAAAAAAGGTGGATTCCACCTTTTTGCAGCGGAGCTGTTAAGGGATAGTTTCTCCAGTTTCGTGTCCGTGGACAAATAAATCTCGACACAACCCTCTGGACAGCTACCGCCATCTATGAGCGACTGCGGCACATAGTACAGCTCCGCTGTTCTTCCTTCTTCACCAGAGTGGAAAGGCGGAATTCTTTTTTTTAGGAAATCACAGGATTCCACCTTTTAAGGCCGCTGTTTGATGAGACCATTCGCGTTTCCTTAGTCTTAAAATATAAAATCAAAATCTTTTCAGCGAATGTTTTTTTGTTTTTTATTCGAGTGTACTAAACACGTTTTCTGCACGAAATGCGTTTCAGTCTGATCTTTTAACGTCCGTTCGCTTCCTGTCGTTTCCATAAGCGTTCGTGTCCTTCACATTCATTTAGCAATACTAGATTCACTCCAAGTCTCTCGAGTTCCACATTTCGACGATAGCTTCGCGGCAGCAGGATGATTTCGCGTCAGGAGTTACTGGCGTCGACGGCGCGCTCGGAAGCGGTCACTTCGAAGACGAAGGCCTTACGAGAGCGTCTTGGCCAGAACAGTTATCGACCGTCACTTCGGCGTCAAGTTGAAGCGTTTATTCTGATTCTCAAAAAAGACCTGCGTGGAACTACCAAGCCAATGCCGATTCTCGCTGTTTTTCCAAGGCCCGTCAGTGGGCGTCCACAGATACCAGCGGACAAAGCATGCAGTATTATGCTCAGCTATGGGGCATGCGAGTGCCTATGTATGTGCTTAATCCGAGACCTCTGCAATGTATCGGAGTCATCAGTGCATCCAAGAGCAACTGAAGGCGAGGGCTATCAAGAGTGTGATATACTTTCCCGTGTCTGTTAAGAAGAATATCAACACTGTGGATACCCACATAGCTTCAAAAAAAATCATGATTATGTGAGCCAATTTTTCAACACTTACCACAGGGATCCAAACCTACGCGAGCAGGTGCGTAAAACGCTTTCAGATTATCGAAATCGAAAAAAAATTCCTACCCTCAGTTAGGATCTCGATTCGGCGTCCACCACGGGTACGTTATTTTCATAAATGAGAGGAAATGTAACCTCCATATCGGCGTTGTTGTTAAACATCGCAGACATTTGAGCAAGAGCTGCGAGAAATGGCACCGCGCGAGCAGAGACGGACGAGGAGTGTCGTCGTCTGCTCTCGTCGTCTGCTCTTGTCGTCTGCTTCTGCGGACGCTGAACTGACTCCGGAGACGGTGCAAGATTTTGAGGAACTGGGTCTGAACTCGTTCAGAACTGGGATGAATCGAACGCGCCAGTGCAGCGGCCGTGCAACTTCCAGTTGAATCGAATGCGCCAGTTCCTGCACTGCTGAACTAGTTCAGCCAGTTCGGGCGAATCGAACAAACCTAACGACGCTTGAAAGAGTGACGTCGTCGTCTTAATCATGTATTCAACTATCTCGGCAGCGTGTCCTTGGTGGGTGCACCGACGACACCAGTGTTTCGCGCGCAAGTTTTAAATCACGCGAAGAAACACAAAAATGAATTTACTCATGTCATAAAAAAAAAGTTAGCATTTTGCAAGTTCTTTAAACTGGTCTGGCCTTTAATAGTCATTGCCCTAAATACTAAAAGTTTCAACATAACCCCTAAAACCAATAACTAAAAAGATAAGTACGAATTTTTGGTTAATTAACCAACTTACCATGGCGATAATTTCCCCCCAGCCAGATAAATACATGGCGTAGACGGCACTTGTCGAACTCTCACCCCCTTAAAAAAAATGTTCGAATTAAAATTAAACACCATGTAAAATATCTCGGTCAAGGACAAACTATGGAACACGTCAATTGGCAGACTTAAAGGGCCATGAAACAAATTTTTGGCTGGGATAAATGATTTTACATTGGGACTTTACTAATCGCATATCGTTTAGTGGGCCAAAGAGAAAAAGGGTAGAAAGTCAAAAGCCAGCTTTTCGGTGCAGACATTTGAAAATATAGCGGACTATTTCGAACCTCCTTTCCCTCGAAAAGCTCTCCACCTTTTCACTGTGAGACATCCGCAGTACCCCAAGAACATCTAGGGAATCTAGGGAATCCCCAGATAGCCTAGGGATCGACGCACCTCTGTGCCACGTGACGTCGTCGGGCACGTGCCGTCATGTCAAAGCGCACAGGCAGTGTCAAGCCTGACGGCTGCCAACAGCTGTCGACACCGTCGTCGGTTCTCCACCAAAATGGGGACGAAAAATAATGATTAATAAAATAAATAACGACCAGTCAAACAAATTTGACGTAATTCATTTTTTTTTTTGCTTCTAATTCTTGAAAGAAAAACTGACAGCTTGAGCGCATCGCGCTCGCTCCATTGGTCGTAATTTTCAATGCACCCCAGCTTTTAAATTTATATTTTTTTACTTTTGATCCAAATTTTATATTTCCACCGGCTGTCGACGGCGCTATTTAAGGGGGAGCTTTAAAGCTCGACCCGTGCCTGAGCAGCAAAGTACGCCTTGCTGTTTTTAAACGAACGAAATAAAAAAAAAAATAATCCCACGCTTTTCACCCGTTTAATTGTATATCTTTTTTTCTTCTCTCCTTTATTTTGGACATAAAGAAATATATGGGGCTTATTATATATCGTGGCCGTCACAAGTGCGCTTCGTTTGAAAGAATGTCGTTAGGCCTAGCATTAGTTTGGCCTTTACGTAAAACGTTCGCTCGATTTCTGGCTGCTCGCTCAGTCTAACCCACCTCCCACGTGGCAGACGGCATCAAAAGGGGTCGTTTGTTTCGTAAGGCACGACATTTTTTTTTTTTTTTATCGAAACTTTTTTATGTTTGTTTCTTTCTGTGCGAGCACGTGCACGTGCGTGTGTGAAGTGGTTTGTATCTCACCTCAACAGCGCATGTGCGAACGCCAATAACCGTATAATACAGTCACGCCCTTTTTTTATAATACTTTTTCCTTTTATTTGTTTACTTCTGAGTGAGTACGCTCATGTGTGTGTGTGCAAAACGACTTGTGGGCCTTTTTGAATAAGGCATGCGCGGACGCAAGTGACTGTATGACGTCATGCTTACGTCATTTTGAGAAGTATCGGCAATGGTGAGTTAAGCTGTAGGTTCACTCCTAGTGTATTTTTTTTTATAGTTTCAGCGGTTTTTTTTTGTGTATCGTATCATAATTTTTTTGTCTTTTGCTTTCATCACATTTTTTCGCGCGTCATCTCGCTCACTGAAACAGGAGTTCCTTTTGTGTGAGCCTTCATTTCGACGAACAATGGAAGTTTAGGAACGCAATATTTTTTTTATCATCTAGATAGTTTTTAATATCCCATTCACGGGTGAAAGATGAATTAAACTTTTCTGCTCTGCACCGCGGATCTCATTCAGCCGCCTTTGACCCTACCGTCAATCCCGACTTTTGAAAACTTTTTGTCGTTCTTCGACGCCTTTTCTCGCGGCGCCGTCGCTTGGACGAAAGCCAAGTTTATTAATAAATTTCCTCAACACCTACAGCGAAACAATACAAAGACAAAACAAAAGTTGAATGACAGCTGAGCCGTCGGCGTGGACTTCTGAAGTTCCGATGAGCGCTCTGACTGCTTTTCTACTTTTTTCTTTCTTCTTCTTTTCTATAGTTTGCTCTTTAGCCGTTTGAAATACACTGAACAGAATGTACTGGGAGCTGCAGAGAAAAGAGAGCCGTGTTTCTCGGCCCGGGTAAATAATCTATGCATCGTATAAATCTCAGACTCCGTGAGGATGTGACACGAGAGGTTGGGATAGAACGCGAAAGTTTGAGAACACTGACGTTACCTCGATCAAAAGATAATTGAGAAAAACGAAATTTCTCTACGAGCCGACGTCCACCAAAGCCTAATAATGTCAAGACAAGAAATGTCATTCTGGGCGCACGTAACATCTATTTCAATGAAGAAAGAAAAAAAAAAACTTGTCATTAAGAGAGAAAACAATGTAATATTTCTTGCTGACAAGTGTTTTTTTTTTCACTTATATAGATACCTCAAGCGTCTAAAACGTGTCAGCTCTTGTTTTGACGATATAAGGCTTACGTGGACGTCGGCTCACAGAGAAATTTCGTATCTCTCAATTATCTTTTGATCCAGGTAGCGTCAATGTTCTCAAACTTCCGCGTTCTAGCTATCCCAACCGTAAGCGTCACATTCTCATGAAGTTAGAGCTTGCTGACATGCATAGTTTATTTCCCCGGGCCCCAAAAACACGGTTCCCATTTTCTTGGGAACTCCCTGCATATCCCTGCCTGTGCGGAGCACAAGTTCGTCTGCTTCTCGCCCAGGGGTTTGCGGTGACGTCAGAGAACGACGAGCTCTGATTGGCTCTGATCGGAAGGATAGTGGGTATAGATGTCGATGCCATAGAGCTGCCTCGAGGTCTCTACCCACTATCCTTCCAATCCGAGCCAATCAGAGCTCGGCGTTCTCTGACGTCACCGCCAACCCCTAAGCGAGAAGCAGACGAAACTTGCGCTCCGCATATACGGGAAGAAACTGAGGGAAAGGGGAGAACTTCCTTTGTCTCTTATACTCACTGCTGAAACGAGTTCGAAGCGCGAACGTCAAACGCCGGCGTTCGAAAGCGTTCGAAGAGCGAGTATAAAGATAAAGGCAGCTGGGCTCTGCGTTTCATATGCCCACTGATCATTCCAACCGGAGCTCGGCGCTCTCGCCTCCTCCTCTCCCTGCAGTTTCGTATACCCGTATATGGGGCGGTTCCACGAAACGCTTTTATACACTTCCGGTAAGCAGCGTTAAACCTCGTTTGATGAACAGCGTCCTCACTTTTCCCCCACTGGTTTGCACGCAAACGCTTAATTATCGGCGTCATTTTTTTTTTTTTGTAAATAAAAATGCACAAGCATGATGAGTACCTCCGTTGACGACAGAACGCAGTAAGTATAGACCTTTTTCGTGTACTCTCGTCTCTAGCCACCAAATAGGCGTATCCGGTATGGGCGACAAAAAAAAATAAAAAGAACGATTCAACCTCTAAATAGTAAAAAAATAGAGGCGAGGCAAAACTAGAACGTGTGACGGTTACGCCTATATCCTGAATGTCTTCTATTGGCGTGGCGACGGCAAAACAATGTTTTCGCCCATACTGGAAGTGACGACAATTCAAGGTGGCGGCGGTACTCGTGAAAAAGGTCTATATAGTACTTGTCTCCTCATTCGCAAAACTTGATGACGTAACTGGGGGATCGCAGTACCCCCAATAACGATATTTGAATGCGGCTCATAAATTGGACCCGAGCATTGCGCGAGCTCTATTTGGGTTCGTTATAATGAATAGCTCGGCAAGCATTCGGATAGTGGCCCGTGTCCAATCGCTGCAATGACGACAATAGCCGAAACATAACAATGTCTGGAACTCAGCGCGTGTCTTGTGCTTTGCCAACCTCAGCGCGTGGTTATGATCAACATAGGTGGGCTATAATGGGCTCTGATCACGTGGCCGCTGTGTTCTGACTGCAAGTTAAAGAAATGAACGCTGCTGGGATTTTATTTTTTTAAATTTGTATTGCCTGCGGTGAGAAACGAACTCATGTTTCATAGGTCATCAACGTCAAGGTTTCGTCCTAAGCGATATTTACGCAAAGTACAAAAATCGTTGCATCGCCCCTTTAACGCGTGCCAACTGCACACTTGATAGTGCTCCTAGAGTAAAGCGATGCTATACCGGTAATCGGGCTGATGAACCTGGCGATCTTCGAGAGCCTTCCATACTCTCGAGCTCCTCTCCTTCAGTGCGCACAGGTGGTGGAGCTCCTCCTCACCTACCTCTCTGGTCACATGACCTCCCCGTTAACCAATCAGCGTCGAGCACCCCTCTGCAAAAAAAGGACTATATTTCAAACATATTTAAATGCGTTAAATACACATGATGAAGAAAACAGATCAAAAAACGCGGACGACGAAGAGGGACAAACACGACAGGACAATGCTGTACTCGCAACTGAAAAATTTTAATGAAGAAAACAAAGACAGAAAAATACATACACAGTATCTTAAAAGATTGCACACAAAGAAAGGGCCAGACTCGCCAACCGTGAAGCGAGTCAGTAATCTGCATTTCTACATTTCTAGAGCGCTGACGCAGCACTTTTTTCCAATATGTGTCCAGCGTTGCCTTTCTCTAATTAAGCCATCTCATTCAGCACTACGGCATTGTCATCTAGGAGGTGTCGCGCGGCGCCTCCTCCTCTCTGGCTCCGCGCCAGCTGTGCACGTGACTTTGAAAACGAAAGGGCTCGTTTTGACAAAAGTCCGGCGGTGTCTGTCAGTTTGTCAGCGTTGGAGAGACAGGGAGAGGTTTACGCATGCTCACGTCAGCGCTCTCGAACCAGTGGGAGTGTCGCACGCGACAACTTATAAACGAAAGACACCGCCGGATTTTCGTCAGACAGACGTTCTAATGCTAACGCATTAAAAAAAATTATATCCAGCAGCTCACACACATGCAAGATACAAGACGCAATATAGCAACCCTGCAAACATCGAACGGCTGCCTATCGGTCGGCAAACATACGCCCAGAAATAGAAACCTCGAAAAGCTTGATCGAACTGGAGCGTCAAATCAAAGAACGCAGTTTATGCGTCAGTGTAAATCCTCCTCTTCACGGGATTGATGAATCGCGCGAAGCCTTTGCATCTTTAAACGCGATCAATAATGTACACTGTTCAGAATTTAAAAAAAAAGCAGACAAGAACACATATATGAATAGGAATTCCCTCAGGAATATCCAGACCGGAAATGTAGTTTAGACCAGTGTTGATCGACCGAAGGAGGGGAAGAGGAGGGGGGGGGGGGCGGTTTCAAAAGGTCTACGATACAAATAGAGTTTGTGTACATTGAAAAACTGAGATTGTTCGTTTGGCTTTCCTCTCTCGTTTCAATTTCCTTTTTTTCCTTCTTTTTTTTTCTACTGCGCGTTAAAGAACATCGAAAAATATCCTGCACCTGACAGGCAGGCCGGTGTGTGCATAAACATCCGCATCCATTTTTTTTGTGTGTATCTGTCCCACTTGACGTGCATAAATAAGTTTTTTTTTTCTTTTAATTCTCGCTTCTGTTTATCTCTGGCTTTCCTTTTTCCACTTCCGTTGTGAAGATGAAAGGCAAGGAGAAAAAAAAGAAAGAAAATGCATATTATTCAGGCCGCGCGAGCTGAAAACGTTGCACAAGTGTCGTGTAAGCTATATTTACGAAACCGAAAAAAAAATGTTCACCAAAAACTTTACACTGTTATCTCGCACTTTCCTTTCCTTTTCTTTCTTGTGCTTCTCATATCCATGTCTCGTTTTTTTTTTCATCTTTTTCTTGTTTTCTTTTTTACCATCTCCACGGGATTTCGCGCGTGGCCCGCAGCCGAGATGGCTAGGTGTTATCCAGGTGGAAGAGGTTTGGATGGTACTGTTTATACACATCATATTTATTTTCTTTCCTTTTTTTTTTTTTTTGAGGGGGCGGGTGATTGCTGCGCGTGATTGTGTAGGTGTAAAATCAAGGCAAACTTGTACCTGGATGAGAGAAAAAAAAGGAGTACGCATTTGCATATAGTGCGTAGCGCTCCGCTTCAATTTTTCTGCGCGTTGGATCGTACAAGGAGTTTGTCTTCGTCGTTCTTGTTTCTTTATTGTTCTAGAGTAAGGTATGTCTTTTTAAGGAGGTGGGAGAGAGAAGGAGAGAGAGAGGCGCACTGAACAGTGGTCCGCGTGTGGTCTGGACAACTTGACGGTTTTCCCGCGTTCATGTTGGAACAAAACAAATAAATCTGACGACCACAAGTATCCGTGAATTCCACCCAAAGTGCTTCCCGCACACGTAATCGTGATCCGACGGTGTCCGGTTCCTTCCTTTTCACGGCACCTATCCACGTCCTCGGACGAACCGAGCAGGCAGAAACAAACACGAAAACTTATATTCACACCTTTCCCGGCTCTTTTTGGTTCCAGCCCAAATCGCGGCGTTTTGACGAGAAGGCGGGGTTTCAGTCTGGTTTCTTTCAAAATAACACAGGAATGCCCGTCTCGAATGGCGACTTCCGCCCAACAACCTCAGCCCGGAAGTGCACCCGACGCGCCACCACTGCGCCGTGACGTAAACGGTGTGAGTTGGTGTATATGTTTCCAATAAACGGAGTTCCCGATCATCTTCACGCTGGCCTCCGATCAAAACGCTCAGTCGATCCCGGTGCGCTACAATAGGACATCTTTAAAGCATGAAATGCTTTTTAACGCTACCCCCAATCCCAAAATTTTGCCCGTCTGTCCGTCCGTGCATTTTCCGCTAAATTTAGCGGGGAAAGTGGCGTCACGTGACGTCACCTGACGTCGCGCGACCTATACACCTCAGGAAAATCGACAGCACGTGAGCTATACGTCAACCTCAGTTTCACCGCTAAATTTACCGCGAAACTTGACGTCACGTGACCTATCAACAATTCAGTTACAGGCTAAATTGCGCGGGAAAATTCACGCACTGTGACCCATACTCCGATACGGTTTCCCCAGCTAAATTTAGCGGGGGGGGGGGGATTGACGTCACGTGAACTGATGCAACTCGGACCTATACAGCCGCTTGGTTTCCCCGCTAAATTTAGCGTGAAAACATACGTCACGTGAGGCACCAATTCCCTCACCAGTTCTATAATACATTTCATGCATCATAGAACTTCAAAAGGTGAAGGTCGCTGCCACTTTTTGTCGCTTCGTCCTTTTCTAAAGTTACCGAGTGACATTTTAAGAAGCAAAGGGCGTGGCTTGCCATGTTCACGCCTCTCTTGCTTCGTGATTGGTTCTTAGACGTTCTCCTCAGCTGACGCCGCAATCTGATTGGCCGAGGAGCCATAATGAGATGCACGAAACTCCGCCGAGCCCTGCGTTTCTGGAGATGTCGGTGACTATACGGAGCGCAAGTTCGTCTGCATCTTTTTCAGGGGTTTTCGGTGACGTCAGAACGACGCCGAGCTCTGATTGGCTCCGATTGGAAAGATAGTGGGTATAGACCTCAAAGCAGCTAGCAGTGAGGTCTTCCCACTATCCTTCCAATCAGAGCCAATCAGAGCTCGGCGTCGTTCTGACGTCACCACAACCCCTGCAAAAGAAGCAGACGAACTTGCCCACTGCATTGCTGCGCTCGGTCTGTGCGAGAAATAAAGTCTACAGTAAGCGGCATTCGATTCCCGAGTTCTTTGAAGGGGCCGCGAAATACGTTTCGGGCTGGGATAAATGAGTTCTAGATTGGGCACTTTTTTTACTAGTCGCATCGGATATCGATTTAGTGGGCCAAAAGGAAAGAGAAATGGAAAGTCAAAAGCCTGCCTTTTTGAATGCGAAAATGAAACGAGCAGAAAAAATTATAGCGGACTATTTCGTACCTTCTTTCCTTCGAAAGCTCTCCACCCGCCGTTTCACTGGGATGCATCCGCGGTACCCAAAGCAGGCTCGGCCGACCCCAGCTCACGCTATTGAACGCGAGCACTGCGTCACTCGGACGTATGCGCGCTCTGTCAAAGATAAATTCGTCGACGAATATTTTTAAATCGCGTTTGTGACCGACGAGTGCCTGAGGCGGCACTCGTTGCGAATGACAAGCTTCGTGGCTCGCTCAAAAATGTCACGGTGGAAGCCTGGAGTCATCGAAGTTGGTGAAACACTGCGTAACAAACACGTGATTTCTCATTTCTCTTTTGAGTTGAGTAGGAAAGCCAACGATTGAGTATCTGAAAAAATCCTAAATTTCCCATGGTCCCTTTAAATGTTTCTCCCGCTTGATCAGACGAGGGCGCCAGAGATTGGGATGTATGAACAAATATGCGTTCGCTGCTAGTACTGTGAGACACTGTATTTTCCTATAAAGCAACACTCTTAATATCCGTATCGAATACTTTGAGTTATGGTATCTTTGGATTGCGCGGATGCTCAGAAATCTATACTTCTAGTCTTCTCAACTTTTTTAGACAAGCACCCTTTAAAAAAAAAAAGGAGGACATTTAAAAATACTTAAAACGGTTCTTTCGAACACTGGTCTACGAGCACTACTACCTCTACAGTTTATTGCAACTCGAGACCTTTTAGGAGAAGCTCTGCCCACCACACGCAACGCTCCGTCCAGCGTCCACTGCGCACGCTCATCCCCTTTCAATGACGTCTGAAAAACGGGGCGTTCGTACCAACGTTATTAGATTACCTCAGTTGTGGAACTCCCGCGGAGGGGGTACCCCCCTCACTCACTTCAATCCGCCTGGAGTCGTTCGAAGCGCCATCTATATTTTTATTTTATAACTGTGCATTCCAAAGAGCACAGCTGAAGCGCCAAATGGCGATCACAACGCCGCCATTTCTCCCGCAGCGGTCACTCGAGGAACTGCACGTGACATCTATTTTTGGCTTCAATCGGGTTACAGGGTGCCACCCCCGTCTCCCGAGCGGACGCGCCGCGAGATACCCCCGAAGTTAAAATGCGCCTAGGTCGGGACGCGCTACCTGAAATCCCCGCTGAGGCATGGTTGTATAAAAACAATATTAATTGTGCTGCAAAACCTTGAAAACTAAAAATTTTAGAAAACATCACGCGCCCCCATTTTGTACTAATCTCCAATAAAAGTTACTACAAAAAGAGTTTTTTTCGTTGGTTTTTACGTTTCTAGTAACGTTGAAACGAACGTATCCCGATTCAGTTACCAAAGCAGCCGTCCGGCGGCGCGTCGAGCGACTCCGGGCGAGTCGTGGTGAGTGAGGGGGTACTGTTCGTGCATGCAGCGTCTATGAACAGTTCCGTAACTGAGTTAATCTAATAGAGAGCTTTGAGGTAACATTTTTGCACATCGATACGGTACGATCGGCCCTACGGTACGAACTGCGCATGCGCTTGTCCTCTGCGATCTTACCGTAATGCGGTGGTCGAACCGTAAGGCACGACCGGCACGATCAATGGCCGACAGGGACAGTCTCGCTTGGTTAGCAAAACGGCTATTTCGCTGGCGGAGAGAGCGTGCCGTGGCTTCAAACATGATTAAAATAACTCGTGGTAGTGCCTGGCAGGAGCGCCATATGTGACAGCAAGTGCATAAAGGTGGATTCAGCAAATAAAAAGAAAAATTCAGAACAAAACGCAATAGGACATCCTCAATAGAGATAAATTAATGTTTAGCAGAAGCGAAAATCGTCTGCGCAGTAGCTCAGTGGATTGGAGCGTCAGTTTCGCGAACCCGTAGGGGCGTGGTAATGGAGAGTTCAAATCCTGTTGGCCCATACACTTTTTCTATTTTAGTTTTTTTTATAATGTAATTTTTATTTTTTTCATATTTGACGTTTTTTTATATTTTAGTTTTTATTTCATATTTTTAATTTTGTTTCATATTTTAAGCTTTTTTTTATGTTTTAAGGTTTTTTTTTCATATTTAAGTTTTTTTATATTTTAAGTTTTTTTCGTATTTTAAGTTTTTATATTCAGTTTTTTATTTCAACTGTTTTTTATTGAGGTTTTATATTTTAATTTTTTCATATTTTAACGTTTTTTATATTTTTCAGTTTTTTCAATATTACGTTTTTTATATTTTAATGTTTTTTTTTTTTTTCATGCAAACGTTGGGATGTGTATTTCGAGCACTTATCACCCGTTTTTACAGCTGCTTTATGACTGAGGGTTATCTGTAGTGTCAACAGAGTGAGCAACAGCCTTCTGCATCAAGGCTCTGGATACTTTTTAGTTTAAAAATGTTGCATGAATTAAAAATTTGTGTTCTAATGCTAATCACATATATCCTATAAAACGAGCCCTTTAAATATTGGGTGATAGTTTTAATAAGTGCACAGCAGTAAAGTTACAGGTTTTCCTTTATTTTTCTTTTTCGTGGTCGTACCGTACACCGCTCAACGATCGGTTCGCGGGCGTACGACCGTGATCGTCTGCTATCTTTACCGTAAGAGAGCAACATGAGCGCCGTATCTACCTCCGTCCCTCCGCCTCCTCGTCGCAAGCGGGTTTCAGCGGAAGATGATATCTTCCTACTTCGGGAGGTGCTAGGCGCTAATCCTTTTTTACTCCAGCCCTTTGGAATGACGTACTTAAAGGCGTAAACGCGGCGCCGAAAAAGAATTACGTCCGGCTAGATTTAGCCGATTGAGCTTTGCTCCGGGTCCACCATGTTGTGCCGCCGTGCGAGTGGGGCTTCCTTGACGCGCGCTGATGCTCCGAGAGTTTTTGGCGCTCGCGTGTTTGTTAACGTTACGAGAAGATTGAAAAAGATGCATTTATGATGCAGTGCTTTATCCGTGTAAGCGTGAGTAAAAATAACAATAAAACTGCAACCCAATAATGAACGGCGGCCGTTCATAAACGGGCCGAAAACCGTGATATTTTTTAGCGTTCGGCGGCATCCTAAGTGTTTCAAAGCGACCAAATTGTTGCTTTGAACACTCAGTGAGAGCTTGTACTACCTTGCGAGCTTTTTGTAGCGTTGTGGCACTCAAATTTGATGTATGCATTTCTGGAGGCGATCCCCTTTTTTAACAAGCGGGTGTGCATTTTTTTTTTCAGTTTTTATGCAGGCAAATAATTTTGCGTGGCTCGAATCCAGTACTTATGATATCGCTGGACATTATTACAAAGTGTCTGAAGAAAATGGGGTGCTACAATGCTGTGGACTGCTCGAACAGCGCAAGAAAAGGTTCTGAAATGTACCGATTCCCGCAAGGGAAAGAAAACGGCCCGAGAAGCAAAATATGGGAGGTCAGAATGAAAAGGGCTAACTGGAAGCCGACCTCGAGTTCTCGCCTCTGCGAAGTACGTTTATTCCGTTCATAACCTATACATCACTTCACCTTATTTTCAAGCGCAGCCGAAGCCAGAAGCGCGAGCATACAGCGTGAAGCAAAGCCCGCACTGCACGAGCCCGCGTGCGAGTCAGGAACGCGCAAATCGTTGGGTTCGCGCTCCTAGCTTTGACTTCGCTCGCACCTAAGGTGAAACGGAGTATAGAGCCTTCTCTTAGTGCGCAGACAGTCGTACAAAAGAACGTTTTGTAAATTGCTTTCGCCAAATAGAGCCTACTCCAAGTCATCGTCAGAAAGATCGAGCGCCGTTGTTGTCGGAAAGCTCGTCTGCTCCTTTAGCAGACGAACATTTTAGAACTTCGCAGTGCCAGTGGCGACACGCCATGGAGCGCCAGGTTTTGAATTGCGGAAGCACATTCATTCGAGTAAAAAAAACGAGACGAACTATAAGTAGGTATACATTGTTTTAGGTTCTCTATATGTTTCGGATGCGATTTTTATTTACTTGAGTTTCTACGATTTGTACAAACACGCAAATCTGTCTTTTCTCGATGAGGCCGATGCAGGTTTCCGTTGCCAGGGGCGCGACCTGTACCGATCGTCCGCTCTCGTCTGCAATAACGGTTCCCCCAAAGCCGTTTAGAGGCACACGATCGGTCAACTCGCCCGATCCAAGGTATCGATCGTTTTTGTTTATCGATCGTATGTTGTTCCGGTTCCCTAAAACTCTCTAATAACGTTGGTTCGTACTGAGGGGCGTAGTGACGTCATTCGTTTCTGCGAAGTTTGGGGGAACCGGGGCGGGTGCAGGAGAGGGGGGGGGGTAGAGGATCTCCCGATTTGTTTATGATGCAACATTTCTTCGCGATCCCATTAAACCAAGAAATGACGTTGTGTGTGCATGCGGCATTTATTTCAGGGAAACACAACTTGTCAGTGAGAAAGACGATCTTGTTTTTCTTTCTTGCTGATATGTTGTGCCCACTGAAAGAAATGCCAAAGATGCCCACAACGTAATTTCAAAGCTCGACGAATATTTATAGGCCTACGTGGAAGTTGAGTTATAAAGAATTAGATTTTTTTATCTCTTGAATCAGGTAACGTTTAGTTCTCAAAACTTACGCATTTTATATCACCATCGCTAACATCACATTTGCTCTGAGTAGCAGGTGTCTGCGATGCGTAGTTTGTTTACGCGCGCCCAAAAAACCGGGTTTCGTTCTCTCTCTCTTCTCTCTCTCTCTCTCTCGAGCCCCGTAGAACAAATCAGTAAGTACAGCTCAAGGCCAGCGAATAAAGGCGCGTTAGCGACAAGTAAACAAGGATCAAGAGCAGACGCCCGAAGGGTTTCTAGTGCTTTGCATTCGTACGCGGCGGCCCCTTGTCGAATCGAATCGGACGTTTTCTGAGCGGGGAATGGCGTTTCTGAATGTGGCACAAATCTTATGGGTCTCTTTCCTTCTTTTTCACTTAATGCATTCAACTGCCAGTTGGTTTTTTTTCTCTTTCTCTTTTTTTATGTCTTCAGTACACGGTCATGAAATATTCATTTAACGCCGGAAGAGTGTTTTTTTTCCTCTTCCTTTTTTATAATTTATTTTACGCCGGTTCTTATCAGTGTTGCATCCGTGTGTTTGAGTTAGAAGCTCTGCCTTTTTGTTGAACACGTCTGTGTTTAGGAACTTGCATGTTCGCAAGTCATATGTCCGTGGGCGTTTTGTCGGCCGCTACGTTTGTTTCTATCGATTATCCGAGTATTCATAGATTCTCGAAGTATGATTTTATCGAAACACTATCAATCAGTTTAAGAACTGATTGATATATCTTTACAGTTTTGGCGGCTCACGGACAAACCTAGAGGCAGATAAATTCATTCTGCGAGATTTCTTTTTTATGGTTACACGTTTTCTTGTTTTGTGATTACATTTTTAACATTCTTATCGACTTCCGCAATATCGTTGGCTGCAGTGCTATAGAAAGACGATCCGTTTCCTGATAGTTTAAGAAACCTGCGTCTCTTCAAATCCCAGTAACCTTAAACTTTGACGACGACGTCTTTGCCAGGCTTTTGCTTCTTCGAACACCTGGCGAGAGCGCATCAGCTAGGATAAATTGTAATTACAAAAAAAAGTTCTAATTCCATTCAGCATTCCTTCCGATGTATTCAGGTTCATGAAAACGTCATTGTCACTCAGACATAAAAGCATGAATAATTTTCGTTACAAATTAACTTGCTTTCATTTCTTCTTTATGTATTAATGTATCTGCCAAAAAAACTGCTGCCGAAAATAGTGACGTGAATATTTGTTAAAAAAAGTCGGACATTGAACGAGTTATTAAGATTGGCGTTCAACCAGTAAATCAGCGATAGCATTAATAGCTGTCCAGGTATGTAAACGCGTCGTCGTGACGCACGATGCTCCAAAATGAATAGTGAAACTACATTGCGAATAAGCGGTCTTAACTGAATCTGAAAAAAAAACGCGCGCACAAACACACAAAAAGAGTTTAACGTTATGTCAAACAGTCGCCAACTTAAAGGTAATGTTTGCGCAAGACGTGACTTTACGTTCCTCCAACGCAACTACGTCTTACAGTCAGAATCGAAGCGACTGAGCGTAAAACTCATTGTTTCTCGGAATTTTTGTCTCCGCCGAGCGCAGCGAAAGATGGGTTTTAAAAAGTCCGACGAGTTTTAAAACCCACCTTCTACACAATCGTTCGAGGAATTAAGTTTGCCTTTCCAATTTCCCAAAGAGTTCCGGAGATAAATCTAGCAGCAACGGATCACCCGTAAATCAGTCCAAGATTAAGTTTTCTTTTCTGTATGTGTGTAATTCCTGTTGTACTTTTTTTCTCGTACATTTATTTATTTTGTTTGCAGATTTATGGTATCCCCCTTGAGCTGTATACGTACGAAAATTGCACAAGGATATTTTCCGCTCTATACATAAGTGGGTGCTTTTCCTGTTCCGTTTCTTTTTGTTTTTTTCTTAATTTGTTTCTTCTCATTTCTACTTTTGTTTTTAGTGCAGCACTTCTCAAAATGCGAAGGATTTAGGATGGGAAAAAGGGGACGCATTTCAAAAGCGAGAGCCCGCAATAGACCTTAAAGGGT
>JAZHYW010048732.1:0-15379 GCA_037355805.1 Ixodes ricinus
GCGTCGCACTGGATACACATATTGTTTTATTTTAAGGCCAAATATATTAGCCCTGATCAGCATGCAGCTATGGAGCAAAACGAAGTTACCACTCACTCACCATTCTTGACGAACCGAAAGGCCAAGATGTCGTACTCGCCAAGCAGCGAAGACTCCCGGCTGTTGTCCCTGGAGAGTGTTAATCTCCGACCAGTTCGGCAGTGTTTCAGAGGCGGAGCCATGCCTATCATAATCTACCGGTGAGGTTGCCCACCTAGCTATTTAAATACCTCCACCCTGCCCAAACGAGACGGCACTCGCAGGCGATCATTAGCAGACGGCACTCTTGGCAGACGACGCGAAAGAAGCGCGGCACTCTTTCAGCGTTGGTTGCGTAGTTAATGATCCTAGCGGTGGAAGACGCACTTTCGCAGGCTGGGAAATCTCGTGAACGGTGATTGCATGTGGTTTTGATCACATTACATATGATTTCTTAAAGACAGCAGCAATCCGTCTATGTCGTTATTAGCAGACGACACTCTTGGGAGACGACGCGAAAAAACTGGAGCACTCCTTCAGCGTTGGTTGCGTAGTTAACGGTCCTATCTACTGAAGACGCACTTTCGCAGGTTTGTGAACTTCGTGAACGGTGACAATACGTGGCTTTGATCACGTTAGCTACACATTCTGAAAGACATCAACAATCCGTAGATGACTTATTGGCAGACGACACAAGTCTGACACTTGGGTTTGCAGACGACGCACTTCAACTGGACGGCATCTAGTTCAAGCTAGTACTTATGATGAGGTATACTTCGATGAGTCCGACACGTACTGCATCCAGTAGCCGACATCCTTCGCAGACGATGGTCTAGTTCCTTGCTACCTCGCAAGGAGATATCACGTAGCGTTCCATCGTCGGTAGTTCTGCAGACGACGTCTCGTTGCTATAACGGTCAACCCTGAAGCCCCGTTTGCGTCAACAAGAAGTACTGTACAAGCTAAACAGGCTCAGTTCTTATAAAAAAAACATCCAGTGGCTCGTGTAAGCCAGATTTCCCGTAATTAAAACGTCATAGGCACAATGGGATGATGAAAAAGGACGCCTTGCGCAAAAGGCGACTGGCGATCGAACGGTCCGATGACGTAACCTTACCGAACGGGGCTGGAGTAATAAGGGTTGGCGAAATTAAATAACATCACAGAAGGTTGTGTTGTTTTTGTTTTCTTCGCGCGCACAAGGTTGTATACGTCACAGCACAGTCACAAAAAGGGACGCGTGTCTCGAAGTTAGCGGGACTTTTCTGCTGGCCGAGTTGGCGGAGGAACTCGCTTAGCAGGAGGCGAGGAGAGATTCGCCGAACTGGCAGCAGAGGGTGCGGCCGACAGACCCAGTATTTTCTTTTTTTTCTTTTTTTTTTTTTTGCCACCCCCTCTCCCACGAACATGCCGGAGAAACTAGCTGTTTATTTCCTTTTGCTCCGCCGCCCCTAAAACCTTCCCCGTTCCAACTTTAGAGAAAAAGAACATAATGAAAAAAGGACAAGCCGCCCCGTGAGGAAGGCACGAACGAACGAACTAAAAACAAACTTTGGTAAGGCCACGGGGGCGGCTTGACATAAAAGGAACGGATAAAGAAAACAAATGAGGGGGGGGGGCGTAGTAAGAAAAACAAACTCAACAGTGCTATAAAAGCTGTCTTTTCCTTTGTCTTTTTTGATCGTGTTTCGATATCGGCTTTCAAAAGGCCGAATTCAAATTTGGTGTATGGATGGTATAGACGACTTGGTCAGTGTAGTGCGGCTGCTGACTTGAACTTTATTTAAGCGTATCGTGCAGTAAAGTCGTTTTATGTCAATACCAATTTGGCCGAGTGGTTGGCTTTATGTGTACACTGCAATCAGTTTTTGTTTTATTGTACTATGTAAGGGGTTTTGTTTTGTTTTTACTGTACACAGTACTTAGGTCTGGGAACATACGTTTGTGCGTACATTTGTTCTTGTTCTTCAAAGAGAAGAGGCGATGAGAAAAAAAAAGGACATCCATGTCCTTTGTGTTTTTGCACTATGCCTGTTTGTGTCGTCGAGCCGCAGGAGCTACTTTAAGCTACAACATACTCGTGGCACTTTTACGTTCAAACCAGGTTCCCCATTCAAAGAAGTAAAACCAGACTATTTAATTTTGTTTTTATTAATGATATAAGCATATCCTTTTGCTGTACGCAGAAGAAAAAGAAGGCAAAGTTTTGTATTAAAAGGGACACAGATGAGTCCTCTGAGTGTTGTTTCCTTCATGTATGTTTTAATCTCGTGAACCAGCAGGGCCCACTTTTTGGGACATTTCGTGGAATAAATGGTTTTCGAAGTGCAGGGCCAACTTTTTGTGACAGTTCAGGATAAATGTTTTCCAAATATCAAAATTCTAATTGATTTTAGTTTCTATGATACTCCGGTCAGAGCTTCCA
The DNA here is from genome assembly GCA_037355805.1 of Ixodes ricinus. Classification (NCBI taxonomy): domain Eukaryota; kingdom Metazoa; phylum Arthropoda; class Arachnida; order Ixodida; family Ixodidae; genus Ixodes; species Ixodes ricinus. Next base: position 2,444 of record JAZHYW010048732.1, read on the forward strand.
GCATAAGAACGTCTCCAGGTGGTCGCGGTTCGTCCTCAGCCTCCTCCAGTGATAGCCTGCTTAATGCGTCCACGTTCTGGTTGTGTTTTCCTGCTCTGTAGACGAGCATGTGGTCGTAGGCCGCGAATTTCACAAACCATCGTGTCATGCGGGGCGACAGGACCACTGGTACTGGAGATTTCGGACCCATGATCACCAGTAAAGACTGATAGTCGGTAGTTATGGTCACGTGACATCCAGGAATATTGGCGGAAGCTTGCATGGCAATACAACTGCCGGCCTTCTCGATCCCATTGTGAGTAGTTTCTTTCTGCCCTTCCCAAGGTTCTAGAGGTAAAGACGATGGGTGCTTCATTTCCGTCTCCATTTAGTGGTGCTAAGACACCTCCAACGCCATATGGTGATGCGTTGCAGGACACGATCAAATCTTTCTTGTCGACATAATGCGCCAACACCGTGTCCTCTGTGATGGCTTTCTTCAACCGTCGGAGAGCTTCTCGATGTTTTCCGTCGCAACTCCAGGGCGCGCCTTTTTCGACAAGAGCATATAGATCTTTTGCAATTGTTGCTCGACTTGCTATGAACCGATCCTAAAATGAAGCCCGAGGAACGACTGCAACGTGGTTCGGTTCTTTGGCTCTGGCACCTCCGTGATCGTTTTCAAATTCTCATTAGTTGTACGGATGCCTGCCACGTCAATGATATGTCCCAGCGTACCGTAATCGATTAACCGCAAAACGGCACCTTTCTTTCTTGAGTTTAAGGCCTTCTTGGGAAAGTCGTCATAGAACTACATCCAGTCTTTCCAGATGTACCGATAGAGTTTCCCCGCAGATAAATAAGTCGTCTAAGTAGACTCCAATTCCAGAAATTCCTGCCAGCACTGTCTCTACAAATCGTGGGAAAATTTCTAGAGCTGATGAGATACCTCCTGACCTTGAACAGTCCCTTTATGGTGTCAATTTTCAACATTTCTGCCGTTTCAGCCGTCAATCTTAGCTGTTGGTAGGCCTGTAGGAGGTCCAGAGTTAAAAACACTGATCCGCTTTGTTGCAGATCTGTCAATATCTCGGATATGGTAGGCATCGGGCATACAGCCGTCTTCGCTTCTTTGTTGACCGTGCTACGGTAATCTCCACACAATCGAATGGATCCGTTTGTTTTTTTTTCGTAAGGCTACAACCGGCGTGGCCCACTCCGATTGTTGAATTGGTTCGAGGATGTCTTGGCTTTGAAGCAATTGAAGTTCTGCCTCAACTGCAGTCCACATCGCGAATGGCACCGGTCGTACTTTGAGGAAATGTGACTTGGCGTCTCCTTTCAGTTCCAGGTGCACCAATGGGCCATTGTGCCCGGTGATTTTGCAATCAAAAACTTTGTCGTACGTGTTTAACACCTTGGAGACGCAGTCTTGGCTGGTCATGTGATGTATCTCGCCCATTCGGATTTTTAGTGCCTCGAACCAGTTCCTTCCTAGTAGGCTGCAGCCTCTTCCTCGTGTCACCAGCAGGGGCAGTATGTAGTCTTTGGACTTGTGTCGGACATAGACATTTGCCGTGCCAAGCACTCGCACTACTTCTCCTGACCAGGTATGTAGGGTCACGTCCTCTTGGTCTAGCCTCGGCGGATGTCTTGGCCACATCTTACGATATGTGTCCTCGCTGATGAGGGTACATGCCGCGCCCGTGTCAACTTCAAACTCAAGTAGCTCTGTTTTCAATCTTGAGACTGATCATGAACTTGGGTAGTGTGCTCGATGCTCGCACATCATTTAGCTCATATAACTCGGCCGAAGTTCCAGGAAATTCGTCATCAGAATCAGATGTTTGATCTTCCTTACTCATGCTATGTGTGGCGCTTGGATGTTGCTTGCGTCCTGTCTTCGCGAAACAACCTTTCGCAATGTGGCCCGTTTTGTGGCAGAAGTTACATTTCACGTTGCGGAATCTGCAGGTGACTGAGTTGTGCTCTTCCTGGGACCTATAACTCCTCGTTGATTCGAAAGGTTTCTTCTCCCTTTTTTCTTTTTGTCTAAACGTTGTTTTTCATTTCCGGATTTCGGAATTTCCAGAGGCAGCAACATTGGCTTCATCTCTCGCTCTGCTGCAGGGGGGCCGTCCCTCGCCAGCGGAACCCGCGGTGCTGGTGCTAGCAGTGGTCGTTGCTGGCGTGACCGTCAGTGCACTCCGAAATTGCACTCGGCCGCCAGCTTCTTTAATGCTGCGACGTAGCTCGATATCGATTCTCCCGCCAGATGATTCCTTCGCTGGAATTTTGTCCTGCTGAAAAGTTCTGACGGGCGTGGGTCGTAGTGTTTTTTTCAGTATCGTTATGAGCTCGTCGAAAATAACCTCTCCGGGTGTTCTTGGTGCCACCAGCGCGCGTACAACTTTGTATGTTTTTACTCCGCATAAGGTCAGCAGGAGATTGTTTTTTTGTTTTTTAAGGTTCCATCACTCTGTTAGTTTTGCAGTAGAAACCCAGTCGTTCAGCCCAAGAAATCCATGCTGTTTCATCTACTTCCTCAAGCTTGACTCGGGTAGCCATTGTTTCGTCGCCCTTGAGTTGTCCGTTGACCGACGTCGTCGCCAAAGTGTTATGTATCGCGGGAAAGAACCCCAGTAGGGAGCCGTCAAACGTTCATACCGTTCCCTTTAATCATGGCGCCCCGAATCCCACGTCCCGTGCTTTTTGCCACCGCGCGCTGTCCCCGTGCGGGTGTATGTCCCGCCATCTGCTAGCATAAGCAGATATACAACAGTTTTCCCCATAGTTCGTGCGTCGCAGTGATTCAAAAATGACAAAATAATGAGAGAAAAAAAATAAAAGAAAAGGGGGGGGGGGGAGGAGCACCGTATAAATAAATTTACGTCTTTTTTTGTTTTTTGATTAGTTAGTGCCACCCCGCTGCCTCTGTGATTGCATTTCGGTGAAAAATTACCTCTTCGACAAGCACGTTATATAAATACTTAATAACTGAGAATTGAGGATGCCGCAAGGTGCAAGTTCTCCTCAAACGAAAGCACTCCAGAACACGTCGCTGCGCTCGTGAATGAAAGCGACAGAAGAAGGTAGAGCGATGGCTTTGGATCTAGGGAACGAAGAGGGAAAAGATAGGGAAAACGCGGTGAAGAATCCGAGAGAAATCACTCTTCCTCTCTCCTTTCTTCCTCTGGCGAAAGCTAAATTTGTATCTTTCGTTTGCCCCATCCACTTTCCCCAAATCCCTAACCATTTCTCATTGTCAGCGTGCGAGCCGAAATACGCGAAAGCCAAACAAGGAAAAAAAGAGAAAAAAAAAGAAAGAAGAGATGGACGCGGGGAAAAAATGAAACAAACAAGAAATAATGTCGAGACTCGGCATCTATTATTAATGGAAAATCGTGGCGACACGTTGACATTTTGAGGGCCGCTGTTAACGCAAACACGATATTGGTGCTTTGTTTTTTTTGGTTTGGGGGGGGGGTGGTTATTGTCGGGCGCTAAATGTTATGTCTAGTACAATGCCCGATTTAAGCACTTTCCATCTTACTATAGTCGGTGACAGCCTCAGAAGCCAGGTTAAGAACTACAGCTCGAGCCCGAGCTTTCTGCACTTGATAACACTTCTTAGCAAACGCAGCTAAAGCTTGGAGTGAGAGCGTCTCCGGAGTTCTTAGCTTGTCACCGACCATTAAAGTTTTGATGAGAGTCATTATATTTAAAACGACAGGAAAACAGAAAAAAAAACGCGATCGCTTCTTTGCGTTAACTGCGTCGGATTACCTGAACACCTCGTCGTCTGCAGTTCACTAGATACTAGAAAAAAAATGCCCATGTACGTAAAAAAAGAAACAGAGAACGTCACGTATTGTCACATTCGGCTTCACTATAACGCCGGTTTAAGTCACATTCTGGAGTAAGCTTCCCTTTCCGGCGAGTGGCCTGTTGAGTTACGATGCGACTTATTATACCCCTGTCACGGGGGAAAGTTAACGACATTTCCGTCGGACGACATTTGAGCGATCGTCCAATCGGGGCGCGCCACTGCTGGCCACAGCTCGTTTCTCGCGCTACGCTCATACGTGGAGCGCAAGATCGTCTGCTTCTTTTGACGTCAGAACGACGCCGAGCTCTGATTGGCTCCGATGGAGGGATAGTGGGTAGACCTCGAGGCAGCTTGCTTTGAGGTCTACCCACTGTCCTTCCAATCAGAGCCAATCAGAGCTCGGCGTCGTTCTGACGTCACCACAATTAACCCCTGCAAATGAAGCAGACGAACTTGCCCTCCGCATAGTCAAGGCTCGCGAGCCGACTCGCCAATCACACAAACGTCAATCAACACAAACGCCAATCACACAAGCGTCGATAACAATCCCATTACGGAGTTTTAGTGAGATCGTTCTGATGGGGGGGATGGGGTCGGGTATATGATTACGCGCACGCAGCCCGGAGCGCGTGGAGCGAAAGCTCGCGCTGCAGAACCTAGGGATCCTGGGCTCAATCCCAACCCATGGCCTCGTTTCGATCTGGATGAGCATCGTATACCGGCGTGCGGTCTTGTATCACTATACTGCGTGGTGCACGTTAGAGACCCCCAGGATAGCGGTTTGCACTGCACTGGCTAAATTTCTCGTCTACAGCCGAGACACCAGACGCCCATTGAGGCTAACTAACTTCCGGCTGTCTAAACATACATGCGACAGAATTAATCTTAGATCGGTCCGATAACACCGATAACGAAACCCGATAGCGACACCATGCAGACGCAAAGGCGTCGGCGAAGTGTCGGGCGTTGTTATCGCGATGTTATAAGAGCGATCTACTAAAACTCTCCATTATAGACCGTGTGAAATTCGTGTCAGCTATCGTCGTTTTGTCTCGCAGAGCCACCATTCCTATTGGAATGACTTTTTCCTCTTCAAACTGTGGACGAGGTGCATTTGCGTTCAACTCGGTTTTAATGATATTAGGAAAACGTATTCGTACATGAAATGGGCTGCTGTTTAGAATCGGTGCAGCGAAGAAACGACTGCCGCGATATTGTGGAACATGAATTGTCAGCAATGAAGTCGCGAGACCCGCCCACCGAAGCAACAAAGTGGACCGTTCGGGTGAGCTAATTGCCTTCATCGAAGACACTGCGTGAACAGTTTCAGATTGGGCTGCCAGAACAAGATCACATTTTAGATTTGCGACTTCCACTTTTGCGGTAACCAATGTCTCGGCTCTCGGCGAAACGATCGGTACCAAAAACCCTCCAATAGGGCGGAAACTTGATAATTGATCATAAGTACACTAGATGGCGCTTCGTTTTTTGCACGTGGTTTATTACTCGTCTTACGTATACGTTGAAGGCTTTCGGAATGAACTCCTTCGAGAAATCCGCGATCGATCGCGATCTCGGCTTCACGCGTGCCCATCGGCGTGCTCTGGTTCGCCGATTCTTTAAAGCAGTGTTGCACAAAGTGGCGTTCCAAGAAACGACGTTCCTGGAGGAGAGCGTTCCTTTGGGAGCAACGGAAAATAAAACGCCGCCGTTTCATCTTGCGGCGGTCGAAGTGGAACGGGATCTCTTTACATTTTCGTGGAAGCGGCAGTACCTCTATACAACAGCGGTACATACTTCTCCGTGTGCGAGGAGTATCAAAGGTTTCCGTAGTTGCCGACAGCTTTATAAACGCAGGGCGTGTCCGAGCTTCGTGCATCTCATTACGGCTCCGCCGCCAATCAGATTGCAGCGTGCCGATAAGGACAGCCGTGAACGATTCACGCGTAAGCAAGAAGCATAAGCACAATAATTCCCCCGCCCTGCATTTTTTTTAAGCCGCGGTCACACTGCGATTTTATCGTACAAATGACTGTCTGGAGATTTTCATCTTCTTTACAACGTTTCTTTGTGTTTCAAGTTTCTTTCCCGTGCGACAATTCTGTCACATTGGTCGTGCAAAAAAAAATCGTCTGGAGACACGTTTGAAGCATACGTATGTACGAGACAAACGCGTGTGTGTTTTGTACGATGCGTGAGCGGTGTGGATGAGGCTATTAAGCTTTCTCGGCGACTAGTATGTAAACACGCATATAGGCCCGCGGCATTGCAGTTATCCAAAGCTGGCTTTGTCACTCTATTCAGAATTGAGCGTGGGAAGCCCGCACGTATACGTCACGCCGCAAACAACACGCGATTCCCCAAACACCGACCACGGTTTCCGACACGAGTATACTATTAGGGAACACAAAAAGAGAGAAAAACAATCGAAGCATGAAATGAACCCCCCCCCCTCTTTCCACCCAACTGCCATTCATCGAATCCCGATACACGTGTGGACTTGCAGCATCCCGTCGCAGCATCCCTCTCCTCCGACGCACCTCGGTCAGTGTCCCCAGTCCCCAATTAACTACACAGCGCGAGCGACAGCCGTGCCCATTTAGGGGAAAAAAGGCCCGCTGCGGGAAAACACGCCATTAAAGCGGGACGTTCCTGTCACACCGCCATTGCACTCTCGGTGGCAGTTGGGAGGGAGGGGCGAAAGGGGGGGGTGCTATTACAACGTGGGAGTAGTGTTATCCCGTCGAAACGCGCGGGTGCAGCGACGTGTGTGTGTGTGTGTGTGTGTGTGCGCGCGCGAGCCCGTGACAGCCTCGCAGGTTTTCCGGCGGCCAAGTGGCTTAATATTGGGACAAACTCCCTCCCCATCGACGTTGGCTCCCGCACGCGCGGAACGCGGATCTCTGTTGACACGGAGGGAGCAAGCGCTCGCTGCGACCCCTTTTGGGAGGGAGGGCAAACGAAACGTCAGGGTAGCTTCGAGGAAATTGCGCCACCGACCTCTAGCGCGTACACAGGGACGCAAAAGAAAGAAAGACAAAAGGTGGACGTAAACGGGACAGCTTTGGCAAACAAGGTTCAGGTTTCGAGCGGCACACTGTTGTACGGGTATGCCATAGTATGGGGAGAATGCTTCCCTCGTTGCCGCCGCCATTTTGTTTTTGGTGTGCGTCGTTTTTGTCTTCTCTTTGTCTCTCGTTCTCGTTTAAGTTGTGAAAGCGAATACTCATTGTTTTGTAGTTTCGTTGTTGTTGCTTAGAAAAGACGGGGAAGGGTGTCTGTACTTTTCCCTTTTTCCCGAATGAATATCTCTACAGCGTGTTTACCAAATTTGCTTGCGGAATTTTATTGGATCCCCGTCCACCATGTCAACGTTCTCGAGTTTGCCCCATCGTCTTTTTTTGCTTCTTTCCTCTCTTTGTCGTTCGTAACTTCCTTTTTGCTCACTCCTATCCCTATTATATTCTGCAATGTTTACTTCTTTTATATTATCGCCTCAACTCGCGCCAATTTTCTCGTACAATCAATTACCTTTTTTTTTTAATAGTTAATATTTTTGTCGCGCACTCTTACTTGTTTCGAGTAATTTTTTTTTAAACTTATACTTCGCTTTTGCGTTTCCGCTTTCTTTCTGGCGCTTCGCAGATTCCCAATTTCCCTGTTTCATCCCTACATTTCGAGTACCTCTTTTCAAGCTCGGAACAGTCTACCGTTTTCTCGTAGAACATCATCTCTTCTATCGTGATTTTGTGTTTGTTTAGCTCCTAAACTTAGCACGACAATTTAAAAATAAAGTAAAAAAAAAAACACTCAGAATCGGATGCGTTAGTGCGGAAAGACTGTGTACTCATGTGGAGACTGGATGGCGGGAATGGTAGGATCACGTGCCGCCATGAGATTGCAGCACTTCCCGAACAGTCTCACTCCCTCGGTTGAGCGCACGGCTGACCTTGCAGCCCAGTGTCATGCACGGTTAGCGAGTGAGCGCTCCATGGATGTCTTAAAGGTGCCTCGAGGAGGTCTTTAAGATCGCCTAAATATGGCGATAACTCACTCTGCGGGCTCTAAGCGTCCTAGAAATCCATAAATCATAACGACGTGCGGCCGATTTCCCCATTAAAAAAAGGCAATCCAACATCGAACACACCGAGGTCAATTTGGAGATGGGAGGAGCCTTGTTCCGGCAGCCAGGACGACATGTGACCAATGAAAACGCGACATTTCGTTGAGATTGCAAACGCCGTTATTACAAAATGTGTAGGCTTTTGTAGATGATAAAAGCAAATGAGAGTGGTCGAAAAAGTGTTAATCTTTTCGCGGGAGGGAACATAATACTGCAATCATCGTCTAAAAAACAACGCACTATGCTTTTTTTTTTGTTTTGGGGGGGTGGGGGAGTGATGTGTCTTGTCGTCAGCTCCCGGGCGCACGCTCGCTGGGTTGAATCGTACCGGGCTGTATGGGCAAAGCCGGCGCGCATTCGAGATATCACTCTGCGGTTGCACCGTTCAGAGGCGCGAGGATCCTTTGTTCGCTACCGGCTGACAGTGGCCCTGGTCTCGGAACATGCTCCTTCCGTCGCCTGAGATGACCTCGGTGTGTTGCGATTTTTTATTGCTTTTTTTTATATGAAAATCGGCCGCGTATAATCAAAATTAAGGAATTTCTAGGATGCTTAGAGCCAGCACAGTGAGTTTTTGCCATATCTAGGCGATCTCAGAAACCTCCTCAGGGCACCTTTAGGTTGTGGGTGCCATCTTCTGCGGTGGCAATGGAAATGCGACTTTCTCGGAGCCTGTTGGAGTGCGAGATGCAGTCGACGGAGCACGCGGAAAACAGCACAGTAGGGTGTATCATAACCTCCTATACTCAAAAAGCGTGGCAGTTCGACGACGGAGCCATAGAGTGCCCGGTCACAGATTTGGAGCGCGATGACCTGGGAGCACAGAGCATCAAAGAGCCATTTCTCGGAGAACCTGGACGTTAGCAGCGCACAGCTTTTGCAGCGGCGAGGACACGAAACACACTTGTTCGCTCGGGAGAAGCGTGTTTCGGCATCTCGCCGCAGCGGGGCGCCAGTCCCGTGGCTCTCCTCTCATCCGTTGTCTGCCGCTGCACCTTTTCCTTTTCGGGGGCCGCTTTTCGTGGCGATCTGCAAGGCTTTGTCAGTTCACTGGCGGCGATAGCCGTGTGCGCGACTGCTGAGCGCGTGCTGATGCAGGGCGAACTTCCATGTTTTTGTTTTTTGCATCGTCACGCGCTCGGCAGTTGCGCACACAGCTCTACGGCCGGCCGGTGACTACTCCCTATTCGCCTCGAGACCCAGCTTGAATTTAGGGAAAGCATGCTCTTGTTTATTCATGGTTTTCTATACTAGGCACGTGGTGATCCCCTCTGTCCACACTGTGGGTGGAGACGAAGCGTTCACACAGGCTGCAGTTTTTTAATGGACGCGAGCGTATATAGCACATCGAGGCGAGATTTGTCTATCTCGATTAGTAGTAGAGGGGTAGAAGAGGAAGGTGTGAAGAGACATCAAGGAGCGTGTGATTGGTCTCTGCTCGACTCGATGGGCTACCATCGCATCCATGTAAACCTAGCCACTAACGTGCACAGAGGCACGGGCTGGGGGCACAGAGCAAGAGGTCAAAGCAGTTGATTCCAGTGCGCCGCCGATGGCTTCGGCCTCGCGTCTGTGGCATTCCTGTTTACTCTGATGTAAAATGTAAAAACAAAAAAAACAAAGCGTATAGTTCTGCTTTTCACCACATGAGGCGTGCCGATCGAATTTCGGAGGGGAACAGGAACGCAACAGCGCGCCGAGCAGAGCTTCGGCGCCAGCTCGCGGCAAAGGGAATGCAAACACTCCAAATCTCCAACTCCGTTGTAGGCAAATTGAGCAACGTCTGCTTTTTTGTTTTACATTTGCATAAATCGGCACAAGAATGCCACGGGCCTGAAGATTGAAGCCATCGGCCCCGGCACTGATCAACTGCTGACCCTACGCTTTCACCCAGCTCATTCCTCTGTGCCGTTAGTAACTAGGTTGTGAATATATACATCGAATCAAGCGAGACCAATCACACGCACCTGATAATCTTCTACCCATCTACTACAATCGGATAGTGAAATCTCGACTCGATGCATATATCTCGCGTCCATGTAAATGCGGCCTGTGTACGCTTCGTCCTACCCGCAGTGTGTACAGGAAACTGAAACCACGGATAAACCTGTTGCGCTCCATAAATTCCAGCAGGTCCTCAGACGCTCAGAAGTCACCAGCCGGCAAATTCTGTGCACGCTGCGAAGCGCGTGCCGATGCAAAAAAACCGTGGAAGTTCGCCCTGCGTCAGCACCGCGCTCATCAGTCGCGCCTGGCTATCGCCGCCGGTGAACGTAGAAGCCTTGCAGATCACCACGGTAACCGCCGAAAGGAAAAGGTAGACGGCAGACAACGGCTGGAGAGGAGAGCCACAGGACTGGCGTCCCGCTGCGGCAAGTGCCGCAGCCGCCCCTACTCCCGAGCGAACAAATTGTGTTTCCGGGTCACTATCACTGCATATATGCTGTGCGCGCCGAAAATAATAGCTGGTATATTAGCACCAGATTCGCGCTCCCGCATGGCCGGGCGCGCTCGTCATAGAACGCCACATTACGAGTATAGAGGTTATGAGCTACACCCCTACTGTGCTGTTTTTCCCGCGTCTCCTGCATCAGGCCAGCGCCATTGCCGCCTGCAGAAAATGGCGCCTGGCTTAAGTGCACAATTAAATCCTGTCCCTTGTGCTCTAAGCTGCCACACCAAGTGCAAATTTTTGTGCGCGGCCGATATACCGCAGCTATGGCGCAAAAACGATAAAAAAATTGCAACACGCAATGCTCGGGCGACATGTTCAGACCAGAGATACTATCAGCCGAAAACAAGGGATCGCAGAGCAATATGCGTACGGGCGGCCCCAGTATGCGGCCTTGTGAATTTGGTCCAACCGTCGCATTGACGAAGACGCATCACTCCCAAAAAGCATAGTGCGTTGTTTTTTAGACGATGTTATTATTATGTTTCCTCCCACTGAAAAAATTGGCACTTTTCGACCACTCTCATTTGCTTTATCATCTACCAAAACCTACACGTACAACAACGTTGCAATCTCAACTTGAAATATCGCGTTTTCACATTGGTCACACATGGCTCGTCTACCCATGAACAACTTCCTCCCATCTGATGTATTCGACCTTTGATTTTTTTAATAGAAATGGCCTATTATGATTTATGAATTTCCTTGCCGCAGAAATTGGTTGTTGCAATATTTAAACGTCTTAAAATTTTCCCTCGAAACACTGCCGTCCATGGAAACGCCACTCACAAACCGTACATGACTGCATGCCTTGAAGACGAGTGAAATGAGACTGATTTAGGGAATACAATCTATGGCGACGTATTCTACCATTCCCGCCAAGCAATCTCTACATTTTCCGCACTAGCGAGTGTTTTTTTCAGTTTATTTTTAAGCTATCATGTTAAGTTTAAAGGCAAAACAAACGCAAAATCTGACAAAGGATGATGTTCTACTAGAAAATGTGGAGACTGTTTCCGAAGAACACTTTCAGAAATGTAAGATGAAAACAGAAAAATTGGGAATGCGAATACCGAAAGACGCGGAGCTTACAAAAGCAGATTATAAATTAAAAAATGTTACTCAAAGCAAATTAGAAAAATAATTTTAGTAGTAAAAAGCTTTAATTGATTGCTGCCGCAAGTTGAAAATCTAAATAATAAAAGGAGTAAATTGTAGGGATAGTAGCGGAAATTTTGAACGACAAAAGAGAAGAAAAAAGGCAGTGGTAAACTCGGAAGGTGAGACGAATCCAATTGCGCAAGCTAAATTTGAAATATACACTGTAAGATGTGCATTCGGGAAGGAAGAAACTTGGAGCACCCTCCGCGTCTTTCTAGAAACAACAGTAGTAGAAAACAATGAGTATTCCTTTCTAACTTAAACAAGAACGGAAGACAAAAAAAAAAAACGACACTTTTACAAAAAAAAAATGGCGGCATTTCTTCCTATACTATGAATACCCGAGACACTTGATTATTGCTATCACTCAGAATTTTGGGTGACTGCCAAGCTGTGTTTATTTTTCTTCTTTGCGTCCTGTGTACGTTTCAGTACCTGGCATTTCGTTTGCCCTCCCTTTCAAAAGGGGTCGCAGCGAGAGAGCGCTTGCTCCCCTCCGTGTCAGCAGAAGACGCGTTCCGCATGCGGGCGTCGGACTGTCCCAATATTAAGCCGCTGGCAGCGAAACACAGGCTCCCGAAGCGCGCACACGCACGCACGCACGCACGCACGCACGCACGCACGCACACACGCACGCACGCACACACACACACACACACACACACACACACACACACACATCTGCACTCGCGCGACCGACAGGATAACACTTACACACATTTATATCGCGCCCCCTTTCGCCCCTCCGCAACTGCCGCAGGTGCAATGGCAATCCCCTTCTTTCCCGCAGCGCTCCCTAAATGGAGCGGCTGTCGCTCGCGCATATTGTAGAACAGAGAACGACCGAGAGAAGGGTGCCGACTGCGAATCCTGCATGCTATCAAATTCGATGAATGGCAGTTAGTGGAAAGAGCATTGTTTTTTTCCTTTTTTATAATGTATAAAATTGTCGAAACCGTGGTTGTGTTGAGTCGCGTGTTGCGAATTGTACATGCAGGCTTCTACGCGAATTCTGAAAGCCAGCTTCCGGGTAACTGCAATGCCGCAGCTATATGCGTGTTTATACTAGTCGCCGGAAAACAATAGCCTCATCCACACCGCTCACACACCGTACACGCGTTGTCATACATACGTATGCTTAAAGCCTTTTGCGATAATGTGTTTTTTAGTATCGCGCGGAAAACGAAACGCAAAGAACGTTATTGAACAGTCATTTATTATTGCAGTGTGCAGCAAAAAAATACGCGTGGGAATGTAACCTTATGCTTCTTGCTTACGAATGATCATTGCAACTGTCCTCGGCACCGCTACAATCTGGTGGCGGCAGGCCTGCATGGATGCATGTCGGACTTGCGCCCTCCGTTGCTGAAGCTGTCGGCAACTAGGAAACCT
>JAZHYW010048733.1:0-30679 GCA_037355805.1 Ixodes ricinus
GGGGAGTCGCGTCGCACTGGATGCATATATTATTGTATTTTAAGGTCAAATACATTTGCCCTGATCAGCAGGCAGCTATCGAGCAAAACGAAGTTACCACTCACTCACCATTCTTGACGAACCGAAAGGCCAAGATGTCGTACTCGCCAAGCAGCGAAGACTCCCGGCTGTTGTCCCTGGAGAGTGTTAATCTCCGACCAGTTCGGCAGTGTTTCAGAGGCGGAGCCATGCCTATCATAATCTACCGGTGAGGTTGCCCACCTAGCTATTTAAATACCTCCACCCTGCCCAAACGAGACGGCACTCGCAGGCGATCATTAGCAGACGGCACTCTTGGCAGACGACGCGAAAGAAGCGCGGCACTCTTTCAGCGTTGGTTGCGTAGTTAATGATCCCAGCGGTGGAAGACGCACTTTCGCAGGCTGGGAAATCTCGTGAACGGTGATTGCATGTGGTTTTGATCACATTACTTATGATTTCTTAAAGACAGCAGCAATCCGTCTATGTCGTTATTAGCAGACGACACTCTTGGGAGACGACGCGAAAAAACTGGAGCACTCCTTCAGCGTTGGTTGCGTAGTTAACGGTCCTATCTACTGAAGACGCACTTTCGCATGTTTGTGAACTTCGTGAACGGTGACAATACGTGGCTTTGATCACGTTAGCTACACATTCTGAAAGACATCAACAATCCGTAGATGACTTATTGGCAGACGACACAAGTCTGACACTTGGGTTTGCAGACGACGCACTTCAACTGGACGGCATCTAGTTCAAGCTAGTACTTATGATGAGGTATACTTCGATGAGTCCGACACGTACTGCATCCAGTAGCCGACATCCTTCGCAGACGATGGTCTAGTTCCTTGCTACCTCGCAAGGAGATATCACGTAGCGTTCCATGGTCGGTAGTTCTGCAGACGACGTCTCGTTGCTATAACGGTCAACCCTGAAGCCCGTTTGCGTCAACAAGAAGTACTGTACAAGCTAAACAGGCTCAGTTCTTATAAAAAAAAACATCCAGTGGCTCGTGTAAGCCAGATTTCCCGTAATTAAAACGTCAGAGGCACAATGGGATGATGAAAAAGGACACCTTGCGCAAGACGGCGACTGGCGATCGAACGGTCCGATGACGTAACCTTACCGAACGGGGCTGGAGTAATAAGGGTTGGCGAAATTAAACAACATCACAGAAGGTTGTGTCGTTTTTGTTTTCTTCCCGCGCACAAGGTTGTATACGTCACAGCACAGTCACAGAAAGGGACGCGTGTCTCGAAGTTAGCGGGACTTTTCTGCTGGCCGAGTTGGCGGAGGAACTCGCTTAGCAGGAGGCGAGGAGAGATTCGCCGAACTGGCAGCAGAGGGTGCGGCCGACAGACCCAGTATTTTCTTTGTTTTCTTTTTTTTTTTTTTGCCACCCCCTCTCCCACGAACATGCCGGAGAAACTAGCTGTTTATTTCCTTTTGCTCCGCCGCCCCTAAAACCTTCCCCGTTCCAACTTTAGAGAAAAAGAACATAATGAAAAAAGGACAAGCCGCCCCGTGAGGAAGGCACGAACGAAGGAACTAAAAACAAACTTTGGTAAGGCCACGGGGCGGTTTGACATAAAAGGAACGGATAAAGAAAACAAATGAGGGGGGGGGCGTAGTAAGAAAAACAAACTCAACAGTGCTATAAAAGCTGTCTTTTCCTTTGTCTTTTTTGATCGTGTTTCGATATTGGCTTTCAAAAGGCCGAATTCAAATTTGGTGTATGGATGGTATGGACGACTTGGTCAGTGTATGTGCGGCTGCTGACTTGAACTTTATTTAGCGTATCGTGCAGTAAAGTCGTTTTATGTCAATACCAATTTGGCCGAGTGGTTGGCTTTATGTGTACACTGCAATCACTTTTTGTATTATTGAACTATGTAAGGGGTTTTGTTTTGTTTTTATTGTACACAGGCTTAGGTCTGGGAACATACGTTTGTGAATACATTTGTTCTTGTTCGTCAAAGAGAAGAGGCGATGAAGAAAAAAGAAAGGGCATCCATGTCCGTTGTGTTTTTGCACTATGCCTATTTGTGTCGTCGAGGAGCGGGAGCTACTTTAAGCTACAACAGACTCGTGGCACTTTTGACATTCTAATCCAGGTTCCCCATTCAAAGAAATAAAACCAGATATATTTAACGTTGTTTGTAATAATTATATAAACATATCCCTATGCTGTACGCAAAAGAAAAAGAAGGCAAAGTTTTGTATTAAAAGAGACACCGATGAGTCCTCTGAGTGCTGTTTCCTTCGTGCATGTTTTAATCTAAACCAGCCATTTATGCTCAGAGAGCTAAGCGATTCTTCTTTCGTTTGATTAAACTTCTGTTCATATGCTTTCTTGGAAGTCTAGAGGTTTATACTTAATGATAGTTTGATTTTTAATCCTCGAGGCTCAGATTTGTAACAATCCTCGCCTAAGGTTTCTGTTATGTATTGCGGGAAAGAACCCCAGTTGGGAGCCGTCAAACGTTCATACCGTTCCCTTTGATCATGGCACCCCGAATCTTATGTCCCGTGCTTTTTGCCACCGCGTGCTGTCCCCGCGCGGGTGTATGTCCTGCCATTCGCTAGCCTAAGCAGATATACTACATCTCCCCCTCACTTGGCTGTGATCCCGTATCTTGTGGGAGGTCTTCGTTCCCGTGTACTAGCCCGAATGGGTATACATCCAGGTGCGGACATTTCCTGTCTTTGTGTTCCTGACGATTGAGTTGATACCGCTTCGGGCTGGACTTCCAAACCCCAGGCTGGTACTGGCGCGTCACTCTGCCGATCTGTGACCAATGACCGTGGTCGCATGTGATCCATATGCCGCCGCGTTTGCCCTTCTTCTGTACGGATCACCCACGACCGGGGACCCAGACGCTCTGTGATGACTTCATGCATCCAAGTGTGTCCGCTTGGGAACTTCAGAAACCATACGGATTGTCCCACTGTAAATTTACGCCGATTATTCATTGCAGCTGGTCTCGTCCGATGTGCACAAGCCTCTCTTGTGGGGACGGCAACTCCCGTCCAAACCTCATCCTAGCTGGTGTCTTGCTTGTCGCCGTATGCACTGTGGATGGGTTGCTTGTAGAGAAACCACGCTAGAATGCACTTCAACCCTTCTTTTCCTCTTTTAGTAAGTGCCTGTTTCAGCTGCTGCACCATTCGTTCTGCTTGTCCGTTGGTGGCGGGATGGTACGGCGCACTGGTAACCGCCAATACTCCATTGAGTCGATAAAATGTTTTAATCTGCTCCGAAACAAAAGCGGATCCATTATCCGATACCACCTTCCGTGGTAGGCCAAACGTCGCAAACGTTGCGTAGTTTGCCGATAACGGTAGCTGAGGTCATTTTTGAAACATCATGTACTTCAAGCCATTTAGTGTATGCAGCTATGATGAGTAGAAACACTTTCCCGTCTTCCGTTCCCGCAAAATCGACATGAATTATATCCCACTAAGTCGACGGGCTTTCCCATGTTGGGCGGCTGTCTTTTGGTGTTGCCTTCTGATGCCGATGACAAGTGCCACACTTGGCTACACAGGACTCAATCTCCTTGTCGATCCCTGGCCCCCAAATGTAATTTCGAACGCAAGCTTTCGTGGCGACCACCCCCTGTGCCCTGCATGCACTAGAGCTAATGCTTCTGGTCTCATAGCGGTGGGCATTACGATGCGCGACCTTCAGATAAGACAGCCACGGTGTATTTCGGTGGCTTTCAACCTGTATGGTGTGAACCGCTCGCCTGTTAGCTTCCTGACCTCTCCATTCTTGAATGCTTTTAGAACTTCAAAAAGCGTGGTGTCTCTTGCCTTGTTTGCCAGTTCTTCAGCATTCATGGGAGGTTTAGTCAGAGGTTCCAGCATAAGAACGTTTCCAGGTGGTCGCGGTTCGCCCTCAGTCTTCTCCAGTGGTACCCTGCTTAATGCGTCTGCGTTCTGGTTGTGTTTTCCTGCTCTGTAGACGAGCTTGTAGTCGTAGTCCGCTAATTTCACACACCATCGTGTCATGCGGGGTGACAGGACCGCTGGTACTGAAGATTTTGGACCCATGATCCTCAGTAAAGGCTGATGGTTGGTAGTTATGGTCGCGTGACGTCCAGCAATATCTCGGTAGAAGCGTTGCATGGCAAATACAACTGGCAGGTCTTCTCGTTCCCATTGTGAGTAGTTTGTTTCTGCCCTTTCCCAAGGTTCTTGAGGTAAAGACGATGGGTGCTTCGTTTCCGTCGTTCATTTAGTAGTGCTAAGACAGCTCCAACGCCATATGGTGATGCGTAGCAGGACACGATCCAGTCATTCTTGTCGTCATAATGCTCCAACACCGTGTCCTATGTGATGGCTTGCTTGAACCGCCGGGAAGCTTCTCGATGTTTTTCGTCCCACCTCCAGGGCACGTTTTTTTTAGGAAATCATATAGCTCTTTTGCAATTGTTGCTCGATTTGCTATAAATCGATCATAAAATGCCAATGGCCAGAGGAAAGACCGCGACGTGGTTTGGTTCGTTGGCTCAGGCATCTCCGTGATTGCTTTTCAGCTTCTCGTTAGTAGTATGGATGCCTGCCGCGACAATGATATGTCTCAGGTACCGTACTCGATTAACCGCGAAATGGCACTTTTCTCTCTTGAGTTCAAGGCCTGCTTGGGAAAGTCGTGATAGAAATGCATCCAACCTTTCCAGATGTTCCGATGGGGTTGCCCCGCAGATAATTACGTCGTCTAAGTAGACTCCGATCCCAGGAATTCCTGCCAGCACAGTTTCTATAAATCGTTGGAAAATTACTGGAGCTGCTGAGATACAAAGAGGTATCCTCTTGACCTTGAACTGTCCTTTTATGGTGTTAAATATCAACATTTCTGCCGTTTCAGCCATCAATTTCAGCTGTTGGTAGGCCTGTGTGAGGTCCAGAGTTGAAAACACAGATCTGACATTGCAGATTTGTCAATATCTCGGATATGGTAGGCATCGGGCATACAGCCGTCTTCGCTTCTTTGTTGACCGTGCTACGGTAAACTCCACACAGTCGGACGGACTAGTGATGAAAAGCTATCAATAAATTGATTATCGATACTATCGATAGTTTTTCCAAAACTATCGATAGTGTCGCAGAACTATCGATAGTCGACCATTGATAGTACTATCGATAGTTTTCGATAGTCGACTATCGATAGGTTTCGATAGTCGACAATCGATAGTACTATGGATAGTTTTTCGATAGTCGACTATCGATAGTACTATTGGTAGTTTTTCGATAGTCGACCGTCGATAGATTTTTCATTATCGATAGTCAGATTTCTGGCGGCTATCGATACTATCGATAGTTGTGCACCACTAGAGCGAAGACAGTTGCCGCACCGCCGCCCGTCTCTCTTCCTCGTCTCTTCGCCCAAACTTCCATCTTCGTCATCACTGAAAGCTGAAGCAAAGTTGTGATAGTAAGGGCTTGGGCTAGTTGGTGTCCCATTTGGAAAAATAAAGCGATAATAAGAAAAGAGGGAGCAACGCAAACTACTAGTGTCGCAAAACTATCGATACTAAACCGCCTACAGTGCTATCGATAGGTCTGCGATAGTCGACTATCGATAGTTTTTCAATAGTCGATTAACGATAATTTTTCGATAGTCAACTATCGATAGTACGATCGATAGTTTTTCGATAGTCGACTATCGATAGAATAAACAATAGTTTTTGGATAGTCGACTATCGATTGTACTATCGATACTTTTTTTTACTATTGATTGTCAGATTTCTGGCGACTATCGATACTATCGATAGTACTATCGAAAGTTTTGCACCACTATGATGGACCAGTTTTTTCTTTCGTACGGCTACAACCGGCGTGGCCCACTCTGAGTGTTAAATTGGTTCGAGGATGCCTTGGCTTTGAAACATTCGAAGTTCTGCCTCCACTGCAGTCCACATCGCGAATGGCACCGGTCGTACTTTGAGGAAATGTGGCTTGGCGTCTCCTTTCAGTTCCAGGTGCACCGGCGGGTCATTGTGCCCGGTGATTTTGCAATCAAAAACTCTGTCGTACGTGTTTAGCACCTTGGTGACGCAGTCTTGGCTGGTCATGTGATGTATCCCGCCCATTCGGATATTTAGTGCCTCAAACCAGTTCCTTCCTAGTAGGCTGCAGCCTCTTCCTCGTGTCACCAGCAGGGGCAGTATGTAGTCTTTGGACTTGTGTCGGACATAGACATTTGCCGTGCCAAACACTCGCACTCCTTCTCCTGACCAGGTATGTAGGGTCACGTCCTCTTGGTCTAGCCACGGCGGATGTCTTGGCCATATCTGACTATATGTGTCCTCGCTGATGAGGGTATACATGCCGCGCCCGAGTCAACTTCAAACTCCATAGCTCGGTTTTCAATCTTGAGACTGATCATGAACTTGGGTAGTGTGCTCGATGCTCGCACAGCATTTAGCTCATATAACTCGGCCGAAGTTCCAGGAGATTCGTCATCAGAATCAGATGTTTGATCTTCCTTACTCATGCTATGTGTGGCGCTTGGATGTTGCTTGCGTCCTGTCTTCGCGAAACAACCTTTCGCAATGTGGCCCGTTTTGTGGCAGAAGTTACATTTCACGTTGCGGAATCTGCAGGTGACTGAGTTGTGCTCTTCCTGGGACCTATAACTCCTCGTTGATTCGAAAGGTTTCTTTTCCCTTTTTTCTTTTTGTCTAAACGTTGTTTTTCATTTCCGGATTTCGGGAATTTCCAGAGGCAGCAACATTGGCTTCATCTCTCGCTCTGCTGCAGGGGGTCCGTCCCTCGCCAGCGGAACCCGCGGTGCTGGTGCTACCAGAGGTCGTTGCTGGCGTGACCGTCAGTGCACTCCGAAATTGCACTCGGCCGCCAGCTTCTTTAACGCTGCGACGTAGCTCGATATCGATTCTCCCGCCAGATGATTCCTTCGCTGGAATTTTGTCCTGCTGAAAAGTTCTGACGGGCGTGGGTCGTAGTGTTTTTTTCAGTATCGTTATGAGCTCGTCGAAAATAACCTCTCCGGGTGTTCTTGGTGCCACCAGCGCGCGTACAACTTTGTATGTTTTTACTCCGCATAAGGTCAGCAGGAGGTTTTTTTCTGTTTTTTTTAAGGTTCCACCACTCTGTTAGCTTCGCAGTAGAAACCCAGTCGTTCAGCCCAAGAAATCCATGCTGTTTCATCTACTTCCTCAAGCTTGACTCGGGTAGCCATTGTTTCGTCGCCCTTGAGTTGTCCGTTGACAGACGTCGTCGCCAAAAGTTTTATGTATCGCGGGAAAGAACCCCAGTAGGGAGCCGTCAAACGTTCATACCGTTCCCTTTAATCATGGCGCCCCGAATCCCATGTCCCGTGCTTTTTGCCACCGCGCGCTGTCCCCGTGCGGGTGTATGTCCCACCATCTGCTAGCATAAGCAGATATACAACAGTTTTCCCCATAGTTCGGTGCGTCGCAGTGATTCAAAAATGACAAAATAATGAGAGAAAAAAAATAAAAGAAAAGAGGGGGGGGAGGAGCACCGTATAAATAAATTTACGTCTTTTTTTGTTTTTTGATTAGTTAGTGCCACCCCGCTGCCTACTGTGATTGCATTTCGGTGAAAAATTACCTCTTCGACAAGCACGTTATATAAATACTTAATAACTGAGAATTGAGGATGCCGCAATGTGCAAGTTCTCCTCAAACGAAAGCACTCCAGAACACGTCGCTGCGCTCGTGAATGAAAGCGACAGAAGAAGGTAGAGCAATGGCTTTGGATCTAGGGAACGAAGAGGGAAAAGATAGGGAAAACGCGGTGAAGAATCCGAGAGAAATCACTCTTCCTCTCTCCCTTTCTTCTCTGGCGAAAGCTAAATTTGTATCTTTCGTTTGCCCCATCCACTTTCCCCAAATCCCTAACCATTTCTCATTGTCAGCGTGCGAGCCGAAATACGCGAAAGCCAAACAAGGAAAAAAAAGAGAGAAAAAAAAGAAAGAAGAGATGGACGCGGGAAAAAAATGAAAGCAAACAAGAAATAATGTCGAGACTCGGCATCTATTATTAATGGAAAATCGTGGCGACACGTTGACATTTTGAGGGCCGCTGTTACGCGCAAACACGATATTGGTGCTTTTTTTTTTTTGGGGGGGGAGGGTGGTTATTGTCGGGCGCTAAATGTTATGTCTAGTACAATGCCCGATTTAAGCACTTTCCATCTTACTATAGTCGGTGACAGGTTCAGAAGCCAGGTTAAGAACTACAGCTCGAGCCCGAGCTTTCTGCACTTGATAACACTTCTTAGCAAACGCAGCTAAAGCTTGGAGTGAGAGCGTCTCCGGAGTTCTTAGCATGTCACCGACCATTAAAGTTTTGATGAGAGTCATTGTATTTAAAAAGACAGAAGAAAAAAAAAAACGCGATCGCTTCTTTGCGCTAACTGCGTCGAATTACCTGAACACCTCGTCGTCTGCAGTTCACTAGATACTAAAAAAAATGCCCATGTACGTAAAAAAAAAAAGAAAACAGAGAACGTCACGTATTGTCACATTCGGCTTACCTATACCGCCGGTTTAAGTCACATTCTGGACGTAAAGCTTCCCTTTCCGGCGAGTGGCCTGTTGAGTTACGATGCGACTTATTATACCCCTGTCACGGGGCAAAGTTAACGACATTTCCGTCGGACGACATTTGAGCGATCGTCCACTCGGGGCGCGCCACTGCTGGCCACAGCTCGTTTCTCGCGCTACGCTCATACGTGGAGCGCAAGATCGTCTGCTTCTTTTGACGTCAGAACGACGCCGAGCTCTGATTGGCTCCGATGGAGGGATAGTAAGTAGACCTCGAGGCAGCTTGCTTTGAGGTCTACCCACTGTCCTTTCAATCAGAGCCAATCAGAGCTCGGCGTCGTTCTGACGTCACCACAATTAACCCCTGCAAATGAAGCAGACGAACTTGCCCTCCGCATATAGTCAAGGCTCGCGAGCCGACTCGCCAATCACACAAACGTCAATCAACACAAACGCCAATCACACAAACGTCGATAACAGTCCCATACGGAGTTTTAGTAGATCGTTCCGAGGTGGGGGGGGGGGTGGTGGCTGAGTATATGATTACGCACACGCAGCCCGGAGCGCGTAGAGCGAAAGCTCGAGCTGCAGAACCCAGGGAGCCTTGGTTCAATCCCGACCCATGGCCCGTTTCGATCTGGATGAGCATCGTATACCGGCGTGCGGTCTTGTGTCACTATACTGCGCGGTGCACGTTAAAGACGTCCCAGGATACCGGTTTGCACTACACTGACTAAATTTCTCGTCTACAGCCGAGACACTAGACGCCCATTGAGGCTAACTAACTTCCGTCTGTCTAAACATACATGCTACAGAATTAATCTTAGATCGGTCCGATAACACCGATAACGAAACCCGATAGCGATATTAGGAAGTTTTCGTAGACCGCGTTTCCCCCTCCGCTTAGCCCTCCGCAACGAAGAAGTTGCTACTGCGCCTGCGCGCCGATAGCCTTGACTGTAGAGTTCCAGGTATATCGTAGCGGGTTGCGAAGGGCGTTGCGGGACGGCGAATACGATCTACGAAAACTCCCTATTATGCAGACGTAAAGGCGTCGAAGTGTCGGGAGTTGTTATCGGTGTTATAAGAGCGACCTACTAAAAATCTTCATTATAGACCATATATGTAAAATTCGCGTCAGCTATCGTCGTTTTGTCTCGCAGAGACACCATTCCTATTGGAATGACGTTTTCATCTTCAGTATGTGGACGAGGCGCATTTCCGTTCCACTCGGTTTTAACGATATTAGGACGACGTATTCGTACATGAAATGGGCTGCTGTTTAGAATCGGTGCAGCGAAGAAAAGACTGCCATGATATTGTGGAACATGGATTGTCAGCAATGAAGTCGCAACAACCACCCACCGAAGCAACAAAGTGGACCGTCCGGGTGAGCTAATTGCCTTCATCGAAGACACTGCGTGAACAGCTTCAAAATTGGGCTACCAGAACAAGATCACATTTTAGATTTGCTACTCCCACTTTTGCGCTAACCAATGTCTCGGCTCCTGGCGAAACGATCGGTACCAAAAACCCTCCAATAGGTCGGAAACTTGATAATGGATCGCAAGTCCACTAGACGGCGCATCGTTTTTTGCACGTGGTTTATTGCTCGTCTTACGTATACGTTGAAGGCCTTCGGAATGAACTCCCTTGAGAAATGCGCGAATCGGCTCGTGATCTCTTCACGCGTGCTTATCGGCGTACGCTGGTTGGCCGGTTCTTTAAAGCAGTGTTGCACAAAGTGGCGTTCCAAGAAACGACGTTCCTGGAGGAGAGCGTTCCTTTTGGGAGTAACGGAACATGAAACGCCGCCGTTTTATGTTGCGTCGGTCGACCTGGAACGGGACCTCTTTAAATTTTCGTAGAAGCGGCAGTACCTCTATACAACAAGCGGTACTATACTTCTCCGTGTGCGAGGAGTATCAAAGGTTTCCGTAGTTGCCGACAGCTTTATAAACGCAGGGCGTGTCCGAGCTTCGCGCATCCCATTACGGCTCCGCAGCCAGTCAGATTGCAGCGTGCCGTTAAGGACAGCCGTGAACGATTCACGCGTAAGCAGGAAGCGGAAACACGATAATTCCCCCGCGCCCCGCATTTTTTTTTTTACGCCGCGGTCGCATTGCGAATGTGTCGTACAAAGGACGGTTTGCAGATTTTCTTCCTCGTTACAACGTTTCTTTGTGTTTCGTGTTTCTTCCCTGAACGACAATTCTGTCACATAGGTCGTACCATAGCCTCCTTTATACTCAAAACGCCTGGCAGTTCGACGACGGAGTCATAGAGTGCCCAGTCGCAGATTTGGAGCGCGAGGATCTGGTTGCACAGAGCATCAAGAAGCCCTTTCTCGGGGAACCTGGACGTCAGCGCACAGCTTTTGCAGCGGCGAGGACCCGAAACACACTTGCTCGCTCGGGAGAAGTGTGTTTCGGCGTCTCGCCGCAGCGAGGCGCCAGTCACGTGGCTCTCCTCTCATCCGTTGTCTGCCGCTCCACCTTTCCTATTTAGGCGGCCGCTTCTCGTGGCGATCTGCCAGGCTTTGTCAGTATAGAGGAGGTAATGATCGTCAAAAAAAATCGTCTGCAGACATGTTTGAAGCACAGGGATGTAGAAGTAAACACGCGTGTGTTTTGTATACAATAAGTGAGCAGTGAAAATAGGGCTTTAAGCTCTTTCGGCGGCGATATAAACACGCATATAGGCAGGCCCACAGCATTGCAGTTATCCAGTGTTGGCTCCGTCACTCTATTAAGGATGGAGCGTGGAAAGCCCGCACGTATACGTCACGCCGTAAACAACACGCAATTCCCCAAACACCGACCACGGTTTTCGACACGAGTATACTATTAGGGAACACAAAAAGGAGCGAAAAACAATCGAAGCATAAAATGAACCCCCCCCCCTCCTCTTTCCACCCAACTGCCATTCATCGAATCCCGATACACGTGTGGACTTGCAGCATCCCGTCGCAGCATCACTCTCCTCCGACGCACGTCGGTCAGTGTCCCCAGTCCCCAATTAACTACACAGCGCGAGCGACTGCCGTGCCCATTTAGGGGAAAAAAGGCCCGCTGCGAGAAAACACGCCATTAAAGGGGGACGTTCCTGTCACACCGCCATTGCACTCTCGGTGGCAGTTGGGAGGGAGGGGCGAAAGGGGGGGGTGCTATTAGAACGTGGGAGTAGTGTTATCCCGTCGAAACGCGTGGGTGCAGCGACGTGTGAGTGTGTGTGTGTGTGTTTGTGCGCGCGCGAGCCCGTGACAGCCTCGCAGGTTTTCCGGCGGCCAAGTGGCTTAATATTGGGACAAACTCCCTCCCCATCGACGTTGGCTCCCGCACGCGCGGAACGCGGATTTCTGTTGACACGGAGGGAGCAAGCGCTCGCTGCGACCCCTTTTGGAAGGGAGGGCAAACGAAACGTCAGGGTAGCTTCGAGGAAATTGCGCCACCGACCTCTAGCGCGTACACAGGGACCCAAAAGAAAGAAAGACAAAAGGTGGACGTAAACGGGACAGCTTTGGCAAACAAGGTTCAGGTTTCGAGCGGCACACTGTTGTACGGGTATGCCATAGTATGGGGAGAATGCTTCCCTCGTTGCCGCCGCCATTTTGTTTTTGGTGTGCGTCGTTTTTGTCTTCTCTTTGTCTCTCGTTCTCGTTTAAGTTGTGAAAGCGAATACTCATTGTTTTGTAGTTTCGTTGTTGTTGCTTAGAAAATATGGGGAAGGGAGTCGGTACTTTTCCCTTTTTCCCGAATGAATATCTCTACAGCGTGTTTACCAAATTTGCTTGCGGAATGTTATTGGATCCCCGTCCACCATGTCAACGTTCTCGAGTTTGCCCCATCGTCTTTTTTTTTTTCCTCTCTTTGTCGTTCGTAACTTCCTTTTTGCTCACTCCTATCCCTATTATATTCTGCAATATTTACTTCTTTTATATTATCGCCTCAACTCGCGCCAATTTTCTCGTACAATCAATTACCTTTTCTTTTT
Organism: Ixodes ricinus; assembly: GCA_037355805.1. Classification (NCBI taxonomy): domain Eukaryota; kingdom Metazoa; phylum Arthropoda; class Arachnida; order Ixodida; family Ixodidae; genus Ixodes; species Ixodes ricinus. The sequence goes on from JAZHYW010048733.1 coordinate 12,552, forward strand.
AATAGTTAATATTTTTGTCGCGCACTTTTACTTGTTTCGAGTAATTTTGTTTTTGAACTTATACTTTGACTTTTGCGTTTCCGCTTTCGTTCTGGCGTTATCGCAGATTCCCAATTTCCCTGTTTCATCCCTACATTTTGAGTACCTCTTTTCAAGCTCGGAACCGTCTACCGTTTTCTCGTAGAACATCATCTATTCTATCGTGATTTTGTGTTTGCTTCGCTCCTAAACTTAGCACGACAGTTTAAAAATAAAGTAAAAAAAAACACTCAGAATCGAATGCGTTAGTGCGGAAAGACTGTGTATTCATGTGGAGACTGGATGGCGGGAATGGTAGGATCACGTGTCGCCATGAGATTGCAGCACTTCCCGAACAGTCTCACTCCCTCGGTTGAGCGCACGGCTGGCCTTGCAGCCCAGTGTCATGCACGGTTAGCAAATGAGCGCTCCGTGGATGTTTTAAAGGTGCCTTGAGGAGGTTTTTAAGATCACTTAAATATGGCGATAAGTCACTCTGCGTGCGTTAATCGTCCTAGACATCCATAAATCATAACAACGTGCGGCCGATTTCCCTATTAAAAAAAGGCGATCCAACATCGAAAACATCGAGGTCAATTTGGAGATGGGAGGAGCCTTGTTCCGGCAGCCAGGACGATATGTGACCAATGAAAAAGCGACATTTCCTTGAGATTCCAAACACCGTCATTACAAAATGTGTAGGCTTCTGTAGATGATAAAAGCAAACAAGAGTAGTCGAAAAACGAACATTTTTTTTTCGCGGTGAGGGAACATAATATTGCAATAATCGTCTAAAAAACAACACACTAAGTTTTTCTTTATTTTATTATTATTTTTTTTATTTTATTCTTTTTGTGGGAGTGATGATTCTGGTTGTCAGCTCTCGAACGCGCGCTCGCTGGGTTGAATCGTAGTCCGGGCTGTATGGGCAATGAGCCGCGCGCATTCGAGATATCAGTCCGAGGTTCTACCGGTCTAAGGCGCGAGGATCCTTCGCTTGCTACCGGCTCGGCTGACAGTGGTCCTGGTTTCGGAACAGGCTTCTTCCATCGCCTGAGACGACCTCGGTGTGTTGCAATTTTTTAATATTTTTTAAGGACAAATCGGCCACGTATCGTCATGATGTAGGGATTTCTAGGATGCTTAGAGCCAGCACAGCGAGTTATCGCCATATTTAGGCGATCTCAGAAAAATCCTCAGGGCACCTTTAAGTTGTGGTTAGGTGCCATGTTCTGCGGTGGCAATGGAAATGCGACTTTCTCGGAGCCTGTTGGAGTGCGAGATGCACTACTCGACGGAGCACGCGGAAAACAGAATATTAGGGTGTATTCACTGGCAGCCATAGCTGTGTGCGCGACATGCTGAGCGCGTGCTGACGCGGCGAGCTTCCACGGTTCTTGTTGCATCGGCACGCGCTGGGCAGTCGCGCACACAGCTCTACGGCCGGCCGGTGACTACTCCCTATTCGCCTCGAGACCAGGATTGAATTTAGGGAAAGCGTGCTCTTGTTTATTCATGGTTTTCTATACTAGGCACGTGGTCGATCCCCTCTGTTCACACTGTGGGTGGAGACGAAGCGTCCACACAGGCTGCATTTACATGGACGCGACCGTATATATGCGTGTCGAATCGAGATTTGACTATTTCGGTCAGTAGTAGATGGGTAGAAGAGGAAGCAGTAAAGAGACAGGGTGCGTGTGATTGGTCCCTGCTCGATTCAATGTGGTACCATCGCATCCATGTAAACCTAGCCACTAACGGCACAGAGGCACGGGCTGGGGTACAGAGCAAGAGGTCTTAGCAGTTGATTTCAGTGCGCCTCCGATGGCTTCGGCCTCAAGTCCGTGGCATTCGCATTGCTTCGAGTAAATGTAAAACAAAGCGTAGTTCTGCTTTTCACCACATGAGCCGTGCCGATCGAATTTCGAGGCGAACAGGAACCCGACAGCGCCGAGCAGAGCTTTGGCGCCAGATCGCGGCAAAAGAGAATCCAAACACTCGAGCTATTATACCTCCACCCGTTGTAGCAAAATGAGCACGCCTGCTCTTCTTCTTTTTTTATATCTTATTTCTGCTTGTCCTGTTTTTTGTGTGTGTTTTTTTTGCGCTCTTTTTTGGGGGAAGCTTGGAGCACGCTCGTTTCATGGACCAGGGCGCATTATATTTGGCTATCAGAATTTCGCCAACGGATGAAAACCTACGTACACTCTTGGTACCATAAAAATATGAATGTAACTTCAAAAGTAATTCACTACTTTTTTACGGTAGTTAGCAAGTTACTCAATTACTTTCCAGATGAGTAATTTCTATTCTACTCGAATTACTTTTAAGGCCAATACTCAGTAACATAACTTAATTACTTTTTTTTGTAACTCGTACATGTCTGCTCTAGAGACTTTATCCGAGTCCAGTAGACGAGTTTATAGGGCGATAGTGTTTGAACAAGCGACGTTTTCCACCCGTCGGGAGTAACACGGAAGCACTCGAGAAAGACGTTCGGCTTGCTCCGGTGTCCAATCAGTGAGTTAGACGAGCGCTGCGTCAACATTCGGCTGGCAATCGGCTCAGCGACTCCCGTCCCCGGTTGGTGATTGGAAACGGCTATTGTGCCAACCATAAAACACACTCTGTGTTTAAAAAACAAAAACAATTTGCTTGTATTTTTTGGCACATATCCCAAGGGCACTCAAGAAAGCACGGGCATTTATAGATCAAGTGACGTCATGAGATGACCTCGGTGTGCTGCGATTTTTATTGTTTTTTTATAGGAACGTGACGTGACCTGACACCACGGTGTGACGCAAGGTCACGTCACATGACACCATGTTGTTACAGTGTCACGTAATATACAAAGAAAAGTGGGAAAAAAAAACGCCGGCTAGAGGTGTCGCGAGTTACCGCCCAGTTTGAAAGGTTTCGGCCAGTGAATAGCGCCGGAACGGCGCAGAGGAAGTCACCGAGGCGATCGATCCATCTACCGTATTTTTCGCACCATAGTCCGCACCCGGTGCGTAGTCCACACGCCGTGCATAATCCGCACTTGGTGCCTAGTCCGAATGTAAAAATTATCATACACAGCACACCTTGTCAAGTGCCTGCTGTATTAGCTCACAAAGAAGCTTATATCATACTTAAATCGACATTAATATACTCAGTTATTAATAAACCCCTTTACGTCTTGTCACAGTGAACGATCTAGAAAAAAAAATCATTGTATAGTCCGCACCCGTAGATAGTCCACATCGGGTAAACTTTTAACTTTTAAACATGTATAGTCCGCGGAGTATACACGAACTCAACTCTGTTACGTCACGGCGCGGTGGTGGCGCGTCGGGCGCACTTCCGGTCTGGGGCTGTGGGCGGAAGTCACCATGCGAGACGTGTATTCCTGCGTTGTTTTGAATGGAACCAGACAAAAACCTGCCTTCTCGTCAAAACGCCGCAACTGGGGCTGTACCAAAAGAGTCGAGAAAGGTTTGAAGGTCAGTTTTCATGTGCTCGGTTCGTCTGAGAACGTGGATATGTGCCGTGAAAAGGGAAAACCAGACACCGTCGGACCACGATTGCTTGGGCGGGAAGCACTTTGGGTTGATCTCACGGATACTTGTGGTCGTCAGATTTATTTGTTTTGTTCCAACATGAACGCCGGAAAACCGTCAAGTTGTGCGGACCACCTGCGGACTGCGTTCAGTGCGTCTTCAAGTTCAAACGGTCGCCTGATCGTTCGAACTGTCGTCTGCTCTTTCAAACGCTTCTGCTTGTCGTCTGATTGTTTAGACGACACCGGCCCGTAGACCAAATGTTGGCCCGGTACTTGCGATAAGAAGTAAGTGCAGGCCTCAAAAGACTTAAGTTTGGAGGTTGGTAAGCAGGCTCGATGTAAACAGTAATTACAAGGAGATGTTGATCATTGTTACCAGTGGCCATCACCGACTTGTTATGCCTGACTCACTTGTTCCGATTCTGCTTGCGATTTTCAGTATCGACGTCGACCATCTCAGCTACGGTTCACGCTTATGCAGCCCGAGCGACGTCGCGACTGAAAATTGCGAGCGAAATCTCACCATGTGAATCAGGCTTTAGCGTACATTCTGCGGCGTCCACGCGGAATGAATCGCCGCATGTCACATTATTCACGCGAAGTTTTGCGGTGTAACAAGCCTCGGTAATTTCGCTGAGGCCGCCACAGTATTCAGACATTGTCAGGAAGACGTAGAATCAACAATTCGAACGCGAAAAAGGGCAGGGGGACTCACGCCGACGCCGACAACATTGCCTTTCAATGGTTTGTTTATGGGCGACGGCGAGCTTCTTGCCCACACCTCCATCGCGCCTGCGCAGCACCGATGGCGTCCGCTAGGGGCGCTCCGGTATGTTTGTAAACATGAGTTGGTGTATAATCCGTAAGATACTGGATTTTTTTTTTAATTCATGAGCTTGGTTGTCGCAGCCATTTCGACATCCTAGCTCCCGTGCCACGTTTCAAAATAAATTTCCTGGCTTTTATTTTTCGGAATTCCTCGACGCGTTCAAAAAAGAAAAGGAAACAAATACGAAAAAAGATATGTAATTAGGAGCCATTCGACTGCAACGAAACGAGCAATGGACTGTGAAAGATCCAATTACTCTAAGCGAATTACCGAAAGCGGATTAGCGGCACCGACGACACTAATCCTCTTGGCGAGAGGTCTCGATGGAGATATCCTCGCAATGGACACGTGAGACGGCGCACAGTCAAGCGAAAATTCCATCCTCGACACGCACACACACACAGAAAAGAAGAAGTCACGCCTTGTATAACAGTCATAAGCAGGCTTTACGGACTCGGCGTTAACTAGTCAATTAGTTTCTCTACGACTTGACGTTCGCGACTAACGTCATCTGTTCTCAACGCCTCGTGAGTCTCTCAAAATCGAACCGGATGTCAACGCCACAAAACTGAAAAAAGGAAAGAAAAAGTATTGGTCCTTTTTACTAAAATTAGTTTTGATACTTGTGCACTTTCATTTAGAAGTAGCGAAAACCAACTAGCATGACGAAGCATTTCTTTCAATCCGGGGGGGGGGGGGGGAGAGAAAATGATGTCTTTCAGTTTCAGTGCACACTTCTACTGCAACCAAGGAGCGGCAGCAAGTTAGTGGACTCAAGTTCCGCTAAATTTAGCGGACGGTCTTCACGTGACAATAAATTCCTTCTAAACTTGACGGAAAAAATGTATCCGCTAAATTTAGCGTACCACGGCGTTAACGAAACAAGCGTGGTATCCGCTGCAAAATACCTACTACCGCCGTAAAAAAAGAAAAAAAGAAAGGCAAGTTTTGATGCATTTAGTTTACTGGTTTATTTATACTTATACTTTTTTACGCCCGATTATCGCTCCGAAGCATCCCGTAGATGGGACGCTGCAGGCTGCGTGCGAGTGTACAGGCGCCACGCTTCAGGTCGGGGCGAGATAACGCACCTCATCAGGGCACTCCAACATGGAGACCTGACCGCCGCTTGACCGTATACACACAACGACGTAAGTCCCACAACAAAAGAGAGGCCACCGGTATTACGAAGTATATATGACGGGAGAGTCCGCGGTCAGTTGGGCAGAGACCGTCCCGCGCGGATCGGACAGCCGCTGTCATCTCGACAGCTAATAACCCCTTCCCCTGTCCTGCGCACTGTCTTCTTATATCCTGACCCAGAAACCGGATCCGCGGATTGCACTTGAGAGACGCGTATATAGTCTCTCTCGGACGCTATAAGACGTTGGATCAAATAATTCATACCGACGGTCGTTATAGACCAGTATAGACCAACACGCCGTTTACCAACAAGCCCGCGTTTGCTGACACCAGGTGTGGTCACTGCGGTTGCGCAGAAACCAGACTCGGGCGAGAGAATCCCTCTGCGCATGTGCAGTACCGACAGCAGCGCCCCCGCAGCCGCGTGACGTCAGAGGGTTGCGTTGGTGTATATGTAGGTATACAATGTTATAGCCACAGAGACATCTCAACGCACCTATTTTGAGTAGAGGTCGTTCGAAATGGATGGCAGGATAAAGGTATACCCCTGTTCCGCTGTACGGTCTTTGTCAAAAGTTTAGAGGCCACCGTGCGCGCAGCCGCAGCGGGCTCTAAACTTTTGTCAAAGACTGTACGTATAGGACGCCGTACATTTTCTGTTTACCTTTTTTTTTTTCTGCTAGCACCGATTTTCCTTACGCGGGTGCTTCCGCTGCACGCATTCGAAAGTGAATTCAAACGTGTGCACGCAAGGTTTGCGAGTGCAGGTTTCCAAACATTTATAATCTGTATCCGAAATGTCCCCCGCGGTTTTCGGGTTCCTGCTCTCCAGCATCGCGAGTTCCTTTCAAGGCGATCAAAAGCCGAAGGCGTATAGACGAGTTCTCTATGCATATATAGAGCGAGCCAAGGCATATTCACATTCTAATGAGCTCACATCATTCTGCGCACTTTCCACACATCGCTGCACTTTCAATTAGACGGTCGAGATATATGCGTAGAAGACTGAATTTCGATATACGCACCCGGGAGAATGCGCGCGCGCTATACAAACACTGTTTCGCCGCTTGTCACGCACGCGAAAAATGCCGAGTCACTGGTCTGTGAAAGACCGCATACGCGGCATCTCATATTTCACGTCGTCACTATATAGTGGATTCACGCAGCGGCGCCTATATAGCTCTCGTCGGCATCGCCGCCAGTGCGCATGCGTGTTTGCCGCTTGAGACGGGTTCGGGGGCATCCACCAACGATGACGTCATGCCCAGGCCTAGTCTTCTAGGTGGCTTTTTAATCAGAACGCGGCATTCATATTCACCGACCCTCCGCGCCTTTTTTTTTTATGTCGTTGCATTTAAAACAAAGTCTCGAGACAGAAGACAGTCATGATTACCGAGAATTCACAGCATATATTGCACAGCATACTATATATTGCGACGGTTCGTACCTGTCGCAATATAGTTTAGAAAAAGAAGTTCGTGTGTGCGTGCGCACACGAACGTATGTGTATTTGTTCGCGCGTGTGTGTGTGTGGGGGGGGGAGGTTATAAAAGTAAAATATCAATATGGCAGGAATCAATGCAGCTTTATGAAAATAGGAGTGAACTTTTGATTTCGACACTGTTCCGATCGAACGACTTCATTTCGGATTCAGGCCTTTTAGTGTGTGTGTGTGTTTTCTTTTCCTCCGTTCTGAAACTTTGCACGGTCCTCTCCGGGTTTATAGAGGTAGTCCCCTATGAATAACCCTCTGCGACAAAAAAAAAAGCGCCTATGTACGCGCTGCATCGGAAATTAGAGTCGCCGCCTCGACACGCACGCGCGCAGCCCAGCCGCGCGCGCGCGTGCACTGCAACGCATACTAATGAGGTGTGGCGTTCACGCGCCTGCGTGCGTCTGTGCAGCGCGGGGGCTTAGCACCCGTGTGGCTTTTGATGTCATTGTGGCTCGCGCGGCTGTTGCTTCGTTCTCATTACGGGCCCCTGAAATGCGACGGGGCGACTGTGCAGCCGCCGCGACCCGTGCCCATTTAATTAATCAAGCTCGTCGCCTACTCGCCACAGCTCGGCGCTCTCGTTAAAAATGACGGCTGATGTTGGAGGGAGAAGCGGCCGGGGTCTATTCCGCCGACGAGCCGAGTCGGTTTTTACGAATTCAGCGTGGGTATAGCTCGCGGCGGCGTGATTAAGGAAGGAATCCGATTGAGTTTTAGACTCGACGCCGGGAATAAATGAGGTTCTCTTCTTTTCGAAGTGTGCGACGAGACGGTGGCGCCACGGTGCGACGCTCGTAGCAGAAGCGTTTGGAGCAGACATCGTGTGTAGCAACCGACCTCGGTTTCTAATCAACGTTGGCTTAACGGAGCAGAGCGCTATACGAAACGTTGAAAGCCACCAATTAGCGCAAACTTTTTTTTTTTGCTCAATACTTGGAAATTGAGAACACAGATCCCTTTCACGTGCTGACGAAAAACACTCGCAATCATCTCGATCCAAGGGCGTCTAGTCGATCCGCCAGCGAGCGAAGAACATTCTGACAAGAAAAACAAAAAATACTTCTGGCGTGTCTTTTTTTTTCTTTTCTTTTAATTACTGGCACCGGTAAAAGTCGTCCCATTAGTGAGTTCCTTACCGTCGAACACACAAGCGCTTCGTAGAGGCTTATTTAGGAGCAGATAAATAAAAGCATGAGTGCGTGCGTTGCCGTCGCTGCCGCTTACAAACTGCGGGACACGCGATTTGAACCCTGGCTCCGAGCATCTCCGGCGCGTCGAATGACGTGAAAACAAACGCAGAGCAACGCCGGGCGCGGGTACAGTAGGTTCTCGAATGTCGAGGTGCGCGACCTTTTCTTTTTTACTCCGGAGCGAGACGGCCGCGAGAAGACGTAGATGCGGCATAGACGCTGCGGACGCATTAGAAGAGGTGGCAGAAGACGGCGCTTGCACTACGCGAGCTAACGCGGACGCTGTCGTTGGTGGCGCTGCCAACCAACTGATTTGATTGAATTGACTTGGTCAAAATTCGGTGTTGAACTAGAAAACGCTACTTGGCATAGGTGGCGCAAGTTACCGTCCGATTCAAAGGGAAAGCTTGGAGGAGGACGCTTAAGCTTCGCCTTTAAAGAGTGGAACGCGATAGCGTTATCGGGTCCCGTTCGCATCGCCATTCTCATTCGCTTCTCGTGTTCGGAGACGCGAGTGTGGCTCCGAGATCCGGAGACGCTGTCGCATCTCCGGATCGTCCTGTCGCTGCTGTCGCCTCACTTCGGCTTCACGGTCATGCATACAAACCACAGCCTCCTATATCCTGACAAAGCCTGGCAGATCGCCACGAGAAGCGGCCGCCGGAATGGAAAAGGTGGAGCGGCACGACAACGGATGAGAGGAGAGCCACGTGACGGGCGCCCCGCTGCGGCGAGGCGCCGAAACACACTTCTCCCGAGCGAACGAGTGTGTTTCGGGTCCTCGCCGCTGCAAAAGCTGTGCGCTGACGTCCAGGTTTCCTGAGAAATGGCTCTTTGATGCCCTGTGCCACCAGATCCTCGCGCCCCAAATCTGCGACTGGGCAACTCTATGGCTTCGTCGTCGAACTGCGAGGCTTTGTGAGTATAGAGGAGGCTATGTATAAACATTTAAACTCCCGCTCGTTCTTACAGCCGTGCTGGAGAGTGCCTTGCATGGCCTGGTCAGTAGCGTGTCTGGCTCGCCAACCGAAGGGTCGTGGGTCTCGAATCCTGCCTAAATTTCTTCAATTATTTTCTTCGATGCAAATGAATCGCTTAATAATGTCGAAATCATTTGAGACTTACGGTGACCTTTAATTCGCATTGCATTTCATTTCATTTATTATTATACACTCAGTGCCCGAACTCATTACAGAGAGAGTAGGATAATTATACATCAATACAAATTGAACAATGAAAACAAACGCAAAAACAAAACACAAGGTACAGAATCGCTGTGGTACATTATTCAGAACATCGGTGATGGCGATCTTAAAATCAGCAGTGTCAGTGGGACCACGGACGCGGGAAGCAGCGATTCCAGTCGACGGAGGTCAGGGGTCGGAAGAGGCATAAGAGGTGGACGCGATGCAGTAGGGGATTTCTACTTTTAGTGGATGATCGGTACGTACGGCGATATGTATGATGGTTCTGAAAATAATGAGGTTCGAAGTGCTTGAGTTTGAGCGAATAAATCTTGTGAAATAAGCGGAGACGAGATATCTTTCTACGAAAGGAGAGGTTGGGCAAATATGAGAAATGCTTTCATGGAGGTGACGCTGGCTGTATGGTGATAGTTCAAAGGTATGAAACGTGCGGAGCGATTTTGAATGCATTCAATTAATGCATGCTATGGGGGACGCCAGGGCTCCAGATAAAGCCTGCATATTCAAGTTTGTTGCGCACTAAAGTTTTATACAGGAGAAGTTTAAGTGAAACAGGGGCAAGAGAGAAGATTCATTCTGAGATATACTAATAAGCGATTAGCGTTGTTAGTGATATATTCGACATGGATGTTCCAGGAGAGATCGTTAGTGATATGAACACCGAAATATTTATAGGTTGGCACAGAAAGCAAGGTGGAGTTTTTTAAGGCAGTAGGAGGGACGAGTGTTATTTCTGTCGGGACACTCTCATGGCTCGACCTTTATAGGTGTTAAGTTCAATAAGCCAATCCACCAGCGGGTGACGCTGTTAATATCGATCTGAAGAGCAGATATGTCCGAGTCGTTAATGATTTCCTTATAAAATACGCAGTCGTCAGCGAATAGGCTAATAGAAGAGGATACATGCGCGGAAAGATCGTTAATAGATATAAGAAATTATAAGAAATAAACGTGGACCTAGTACGGAACCTTATGGGACACCGGAGTGGACACGTGAGGTTGAAAGATTAGTTCCGTTAGCGTGAACAAAACTGGTAACGGTCTGATAGAAACGATTCTATCCAAGGGATTATATTAAGATCCATGATAAGCTTTATCGGAGCTTCGTTTTAATCGCTTTCATTCCACGCGTGACGTCACGTTTGACGTTAGCGGGTTGTTTGAAATTCGCGCGCGAGGTCATGCGGCTGTGACGTCATAAGCCTATCGACCAATCAGGATTTTCCCGTCACGCCAGTGACTCCGGCTTTTTTTGCGACACGAGCTCCTTTAACGCTGTCGTGTTGGAATTTTGAATCTGTGTGGGATGAACTCAAAAATTCATATACCTCGGCGCCTAAAAACTAAAGGCGCTCTTTTCGTTCCTGTCTTTCTTCTTTCTACCTTGTGCGCTAAATACCTCAATATGTTTAAAAAAATTGAAGTGTTTTGAGTTTTGGGAAGTAGAGGTGACGAGTAACGTACCTACGTTACACGTTACTTGAAATAAAGTAATGTAAATACGGTTATTCGTTACTGGTTTGAAAAATGTACCGAGTATGCCACAACGTTACCGAAAGAAAAGTAACACGTTCCAGGTAATGCCATCATGTAACGCGTTACCGCCAACAATGGTTCTCTAGTATACCTTTCCGCACGGTCTACAGAACGCGAACGGTAATTCAATCGGACACAGACATCCTACGCGTTCGGCTATCGAAACAAGCCACCGCGAACACACCGCCGGCACCGCCTTCCGTAAGAGAGACGGTGCAGGTATCCAGGCAACGAAAACATCGAAGGTGGCAGCAGCACGCGTCTCTCGCAACAAAAACCCGGCTTCGAGTCCCCCGCTTGAATCCGTTTGGGGGACGAACGGTGAGCTATACGCGATTGAATCGATAGCGATTACATCTCCGTCTCCTCGCCTTCCTGCATTGGCGCGGCTGCGCTAAAAGCTCGCGGCCTAGAACGCCTCTTCGTATACAAATAAACAAAGAAGAAAAAAAGGTCGGTAATTAGGCAAAGCTTAGGGCGAATGTGGGTTCAATCTTCTGGGAGGGCGGCCATTAGCGAGGCAGGCGAGCAGACACAATGGGAAAGCTCTCTCCGCTAAATGCACTCCCCCTCTCTCTCTCTCTCTCTTTCTTTCTAAGCTTTCTTCCATAATAGAAGCGAAGAGAGGATGTCGACCCCTGAGGGATTTATTAATCGACCACGCGACGGATCACATATGCCTCGCTCTACTACGTTGTGTAGATTTAAGCCGCGCTCACACTGCCAACACTACATCACACAGAAGACAGTCTAGAGACGCTGTCGTCTGTAGCGTGTTTCTTTATTGTATGGCGGTCCTTGTCACACTGGTCGTACAAACCCTGTCTGTGCAGACATGTTGGAAGCCTGTATATATGTACGAAACAAACGTGCTATCGAACGTGCTTGAGGCTGGATGGATGGATGTTGTAACGGACGCTAGCTTGCGCCACCTACGACACGACAAACGACCGAAAAATGCTGACGCGTTGCATCTTCTTTGGCAGCAGGAATCGGGAGTGACGAAACCGGAAACGGTTAGGTACCATGCCACATTCTGCGTTAAAAATTAAAAAAAAATGGCGGAGGAAGGGAGCTAATTTGGCAACGCGGATCGACGCCGCCATCTTTGTTGTGCGGCGGGAGTTTGGGCACTTCGAAGTGATTACCACGGTTCTGTGCTAAGTACTTGTATGAGCAAGGAGCAAAAAAACACATACACGCACGAAAAGCGCTTATGCTTTGTTGAAGTCGCCCCCTCTTTCCTCCCCGGAAGCAGAGCAGCGTAAATCTAAGCTGGGCGGGCAAAGACAAGAGAACAAGGTTTAGGGGCGCGGACTATAAAACAAAGACGGGGCGTGTGTTCTGCGCGAAGCGACGGGTGTTCTCGCTTCTTCCCTTATTTGCATGACTCCCGTCTTTTCCCCATTTATTTATTTTTATATCGGGGGATTGCGGCAGCGGCCCGCGTTTAACACAAAAGGCCAATTAAGCAGGCGCGCTCTTTGTCTTAAATTAGTTTTAAGCATCGTGCGTTGGATCTTTTGCTTCTTTTCTAGCTCTTTTTTTTCTCGGCGTATTTTGTTGTTCGTTTGTGTTGTTTCAGAACAAAGAAAAACAAGGTTAGTGGAGCACTCTGCGGCAGGCGGCCCGGCGTACTGGAGCTAGAGAGTGCCTGGGGCTCAAGTTCGTCTGCTTCTTTGTGCAGGGGTTGTGGTGACGTCAGAACGCCGAGCTCTGATTGGCTCTGATTGAAGGATAGTGGGTAGACCTCAAGGCAGCTTGCTTCGAGGTCTATACCACTATCCTTCAATCAGAGCCAATCAGAGCTCGGCCTTCTGATGTCACCACAACCCCTGCAAAAGAAGCAGACGAACTCGCACTCCGCAAAGCGGGAGACACGCGTTTAGCGCTTCCTGCGCTTGAACAAAGCGCCTTCTGGCGTCCTCGCAAAAGCGGCAGACGCACGCGTTCGGCGTCGCCGCAAAATTGCGGCAAACGCGCGCTCGTCTTGAGACGCTGCGAGACGTGTTGGCGGCGACGCTGACGCAACGTACGCGGTGTTGCGTGGGTCTGCCCTGTTTTTTTCTAAGTGGTATTGGTTTGAGACGCTTGCGGACGATCGACGCCTTCGGCTCCTTCTTCTCGCAGCCTGCGTTGCAAACGCGGCACACAAACCACGCAACTTCGATCCAGCAGTTTTGGAGGCCCTCTGAAATCGGGGCACACTGACTGGAGCAAGAGTTAAGACCAGCGGTCCACGGTTAAGACTAACGGGTCTATATAGCTCTAATTATGCGCTGTTGAACACGTTTTCGAGTAACAGCATAAAAATGCTGGCCGTTAAAAGAAGGCTTGTGAACAGTAGCAGGAAAGGAGAATGAGGTAATGTAGTTTAATAGACGCGTGGGGAAAAAATATAATATATCGACTTGAAAGATGGCTGCTAAAGAATCCTCCGAGCAAAGGGGCAACCATTTTTACGCTTCTTGCTCTTAAGCCTAACTTGGTTTCGATCAAGATAGATGAAGGAGGCCTTTACGCCGCGAGGACTGTGGTGCTCACCATTTGCTCCTACAATCTCTGGGTTCACTTTCCTGCAGACCGCGTATACATCCATTCACGGCGAGGAATGGAAGGTTCCCGGCCAATGACGAAGCTCAACATACAATTAGACACAAAAAATGCGATGCGCGCAGAGACAATGCGCATGGGTGTTTCCACGTCAGATCACACAATGATGGTCCGGGTCATTTTAGAGCACAGCTCTTAGGGGCCGGTTTCTGTTTTTCGCGGCGTCGACGTCGCCGTCGGCGTCGGCGTAACCGCCCTAGATTTAGCGGGAAAATTTACCTTACGTGACCTCAACACCGATTCAGCTCCCCGCTAAATTTACCGTGGAATGGAATTAGTGATTAGGTCACGTGACTAAATTTAGCGGAAAAATTGACGTCACGTGATCTCAACACCAATTCAATTCCCCGCTAAATTTAGCGAGGAATTGAATTAATGTTGAGCTCACGTGACGTCAACTTTCCCGCTAAATTCAGCGGAGAATATGGCGTCCCATGACTTGGTGTCACGTCACCTATGAACGAATTCAGTTTCTCCGCTAGATTTAGCGGGGAATCTGAATTGGTATCGATGTCAGGTAGCATCAATTTTTCTAGCTAAATTTAGCGGGGAAACTGTGGGAGGAGGGAGGGTACGGAAGAAGAGGATGGGAGCATATGCAGGAGGAGGAGGGTAACATTCGGAAAAGGAGGAGGGGAGGGTACGGAGGAGGATGAGGAAGAAAGGAGGAGAAAGAGGTTGAGGAGTAGAGGAGGAGGAGGGCATACCGTCCCCTCCGTCCTTCCCTCCACCTCCTCAAAAGCTGCGCTCTAACTTCGCGTTACAGAGATTAGTGAACATCGTTCTTTTTTATATTTATGTGAAAAATATATGTGAAAGCCGTGTTCTCAGGAGGAGCATTTATCTATATGTAAACGTTGTACTTTATTTTCTGCCGGAGATATAACATTTTGAAGCCCGAGGAGTGGTGGTAATTTAGACAGCTGTCAATTTCACACCAAAGCGTATACGTTCTAATATATTTTTGTTAATGTTATCAAACATTTACATGTACACAGAATATTTAAAAAAATACTCCAATAAAAATTTCAATGCCAAAGAAGGCTACAAAGCGCGGCAAGAAAACAGGCTTTAGAGAGACATTCACAAATTATTTACCAACCTACAGCTTCACATAAAATGACGAAAAATATACCAAAATGAGCATCTTTAATTGGAGTTTAGTGATATACAAAAATATGTTTAGTTATTATTGCAATTGTGTTATTAATGCAGAAACAGTTAATTTCTCTAAATGTGGCAACAATGTACATCAATGTTTATATATAAAAAACACTTCATTTATTTTATTTATTTCTCCTTGACCGTCTGCAGTGACTTGAACTAACGTGATGGCAAAACCTTGAGTAAAATATGACCTCCCAAAAGAGAAAAAACACGATAACAAAACTTCACTCAAATTGAGTTAGCTTGTCTTCGTTAAAGGGGCTGTGCTGCGCGAAGTCAGCACAGCGCCTTCATGCAGCGGTGCTGCTCTATTTTAATGTATACAAAGTCGTGGTGTCCCTAGCATAGCCTTATATTTGTGTTTCCTTGCGTTGCCTCAAATTGTGTTGTGTCATAGCCTCCTATATACTGACAGAGCTTGGCAGATCGCCACGAGAAGCGGCCGCCGAAATGAAAAGGAGGAGCGGCAGACAACGGATGAGAGGAGAGCAAAGGTGACTGGCGCCCCGCTGCGGCGAGACGCCGAAACACACTTCTCCCGAGGGAAACAAGGGTGTTTCCGGTGCTCGCCGCTGCCAAAGCTGCGCGCTGACGTCCAGGTTCCCCGAGAAATGGCTCTTTGATGATCTGTGCTACCAGATCCTCGCGCTCCAAATCTGCGACCGGGCACTCTACGGCCCCGTCGTCGAACTGCCAGGCTTTGTGTGTATAGAGGAGGCTATGGTTGTGTGTACTTATAGACCCGTGGAAAGTTAGTCATCCCCAATGGGCGTCTGGTGTCTCAGATGTAGATGAGGAATTTAGCCAGCGCGATACCACTGCTACCCTGGGGTATTAACGTGCATCATTCGGTGGCGACACGACCACACGCCGGCACGATGCATCTCCCGATTGAAACGGGCAGAGGTGAGAATCAACTAAAGCACCTAAACTACAATTATTTAAAGAAATCTCCAAGTCGCTGTTGCGGAGAGCGAAACAGCCTATGCGCGACTTCAGGAACCTCTGACGTCACTTCCTCCACGCTGATCCTCTACTGTCGTATTTTTAGTTGTTTTTTTTTTGCAAAAACTCGGCTTTGTAGAGAAACAGTAACCGCGTGGAGTCTTTGCAACAACAACAAGATTATCTTGGGACGTTTCTCAGGGTTTGGCACAACGGCATATTGAATGGATGGATGCAGTTAACCTCTACCTAACATACAAAACCTTAAGGTTAAGTCTTTTTAACAGTAACACTGCCGAACGTTACGATCCGTGGGACGAAGGCATTTATTCGCACTAGGTCCTTGCACCCTCCGCCCTACGCAGATCTAAAAAAACAACACACACACACACACACACACACACACACACACACACGCGCATGCACGCACACACACACACACACACGATGGAAGTACCGTTCCATCGTCTTAGAAGTATCAGTCGGATACCCCCCACCCCCCCTCGGTTATCTCCTCTTTTCCGACATCCATTTCCCAAATTAGCCGTGTGAAGCGCCACCTGGCGGAGTGCCGCATCCCCGCAGCGCGCCGCCGCCCCCTAGCGTCATCTCGTGGTACACTTAATAAGACGTCCCCATTCTATCATAACACGGAGCCCGGAAACAATGGCTCCCAAGCACCCCATTACGGGAGGTCTAAATACGCCTCCGCCCCGAGTTCGACGATCCCGTCGTTTGGGTCGGTGCGTCGACAAACATACGAAGACACACACAGACACACACACATCACACGCGCACGACACACACACACACACACACGCACGCGCTGATACATACACAGACACACACGCAGACATTCACACGCACACGCACATATACACACACAGACAAACTCACACACAAACGCACGCACATACAGATCCGCTCAACACACGATGGGGAAAAACAGCTCAGAAAACACGGACTACGAAGAGGAACACACACGACAGGACAATGCTGTACTCGCAACTGAAGAATTTTAATAAAGGAAACAAAGACAGAAAAAACATACACCGTATCTTAAAAGATTGTACAAGAACAAGGGACCACTCTCGCCAACCGTGAAGCGTGTCAATGAACTACCCGTTCACTACGTCACTCATGTTTTGCCGCAGGAAGGAAATTTCTTTGGCTGACAGCGCCAATGACGGTTCACTAACACATGAATGACCATGACACAGAATGTGGAAGGCCTCAATGATCTCTCTCGTCACCCTATCCTTGTGCGCTCCCAGGACGGTGACTCTGCCAAAGTCAGGCCGACACTTGCAATCTCTGCAATGAACGGGCAAAAGCCCCCCAACCGTAGCTCCGAGCGAATATGAGTGCTCTCGTAATCTGTCATTCAGACATCTTCCTGTTTGCCCCACGTAGCACCTGTTACACGACAAAGGTATCTTATATACCACACACGAAATACAAGGGACAAAGGGTTTTCTGTGCGCCTTGCTGCACTTCGCGCTGGAACGACCGACTGCCCCCGCACCAATCCTGGAACATATCTGGCCTATTTTTTGGGGCGCCGAAAACACTACAGGTATTCCATATCTGCCACCTACTTGTTTCAGGTTATGGGAAACGCGGTGGAGGTAGGGACTGCCACCACACGCTTCTTTTCCTTTCCGGCCTCGTTCTCTCCACCCCTTAGCTTCTTGAGAAGCGGGCGGCTACTTCCGCCAAGAGCGTCAACGGGAACCCTGACTCCTTTAATCTACCAATTTGTTTCTAAAACTACATACAGACAGACACGCACACGCGCCAAAACACTAACAGACATAGATACACACACACACGCAAGCACACATATACAGATACACACACTGAGACACGTACGAAGACAGCACACACGCAGACGAACCCCCACACCTGTGCACTCACACACACACAGATATACACACATAGAGACATACAAGGCGTTGCAGAAATAATGCGCGGTCGTTGGGTAAATGGGTCGGCACATCCGGGGACTCTCGACGCCGACGTCTTCGCAAGCGGACCCGTGCGCGCGTTGCACTGTCGGCAGCACTTAGGGGCAGCCGCAGTGCCGGCGCTTCCGCAAGTTGCCGCTCACCGGCTACTCGCCCGCGGCAGCCGGGTTAAATTGCTCCGCGTGGATTAAATTACGCGTTTCCTCAATTCGATTATGCAGACTGGGGGCCCGGGCCCGCCCTCTTGCCCGTGAGCGCCCGCAACCGGAACCGTCGTACCTGATAGCACGCGTGGATAGATAGGGATAACAGGGATGTCTGGACTCTGGTGACGGTAGGAGGTGCGCTGTTTTCCCTACGCCTAGGGAAGATTGCGTCGAATGAGGGGTTTGGTTTGCAACGTTATGGGGAGAAAATGCCCGACACGCCAGCGGCACAGCCGGGACGGTCGTACTGATAGCGCTCGCGTGGGAGGGATA
>JAZHYW010048734.1:0-92884 GCA_037355805.1 Ixodes ricinus
ACATCTAAACTCTTCTTTGTTTTACATCACACAACCGTAAACTTAGAAAGTGTGCCGGTTCGGCAAACGCGAAGAGACCGCGCGTCTCTACGGCACAGGCATTAGCTTAGGCAAAAAAATCATTCTGCTCGCTCTTGTAACGTTTTTCTCGCTCCCGCTTTACGAAACAAATCGGTGGCGAGCGGCCGTTGGGACAAGACGTCAGAACTAGCACGACCTGTGATTAACACTTTGGGACGGCGGCTGAATGCTTGAACTGCCGTCAGAGGGCACTTGAACGCTCCGCAAAAGCGTCGTCGGAGGAGTGTCGGAGGACGGCGCCCAGAACATGCCCACAGTTCCGCCGCACGGCAATCTTCCTCACACTGGGGAGCGAGCCACAGGTTTCGAAGAAGATACGCTCTTTTCGAATAACGAAATAACGCAGGGCAGAAGCATAGTTAAAATGAAGCATAGCTTAGCAAGCACACGGTACACGACAAAGTTTGAAACAGCAGCCCACTTCGCAGAAACAAAAGAAAGTTGCTTACCGGCGTTTGCACGAGTCGTCCATGCCGTCCTGAACTTACGGGCGTTGGCAAGACGCAGCGTCTCCCAGCTCTCAGTCATCGCTTGGTATTCTTGAACACGGTATTCGTAAGGAAGATATCTAAAATATCCGCTAAAACGGCTAAAACGTAAAAAGAAAGGAGGTTTCCGAATCCTCCTGAACTCCAACGACCATTCAACCGAGCTCAACGGAAGCTGATTGCAATAGCGATGGTCTTGCGCGGTCTTCAAGAGTCTCTTTTTCTTTTTTTAAACGATGCTGAGCAAATTATTATTATATTAGTAACAATAAGAATGTCACTACAATAATAATGTACAACATTACAAAAAGTGAGTAAATCTTAGGTTTTATTTAAACTTTAGGTTTTCTTTTTTGTGTGAACCGAAACCGAAACTAACTCAAGCAACGTTTCCTCCGTTGTATTTGTTTGCGTGTCTGTGTGCGAGCGCGCGTGGATGCGTCCGCGTGCATGCGTGTGTGCGTCTGTGCTTGTGCATGCGTGTGTGTCTGCGCGCGGGCATGCGTTTGTGCGTGTGAATACGTGTGTACGTGCGTGCGCGCGCGTGTATGTATGTGCCTGCGCGCGCGCAAGCGTCTGTTTGTGCTTTCTATTGAACTGCGCCAGCAAGAAGACCAATTGGATGTCCCTGGACAGTTATAAACACAAACTTATTTATGATTGATATTATTACGTTATTATTGATACTTATTAATACGATTGTTAATATTATCATTATTATTATTATTATCATGCGTGCATGATGCATTAGTATTCGCTATGTTATATTATTACTACTAGCATGATGCAAAGCAGCTGTAAAATGTATTCTTCTACATTACTGCATAACTTGCAATCTTCTATGTCGTTTACGATATTCTTATGCTTCGTGCAGTGCTAGGCATGACACTCTCATGCACTCGAGGTTCTACTTACATTTGTGAATCAAGTTGGCATGCGCTCGTATCGTCTGCCTTTGCCTTGATAGTTGCTGTGAGCAGAACTGGTGCTGTGTCATATTGCATGCGTGCTCATCTTCCTGCATGTCTCCTTGATGCTTGGGTAAGACTAGCAATATGGTCTATTGAGTATGTCGTGCGTCCTGTGACTACTTGTGTATAAACTAGCAAAGTCCTTGATGTCTAGTTATTGACTCAAATTAATTTATTATTGATTAATATTATTAATACGATTTATTATTATTATTATTATTATTATTATTATTATTATTATTATTATTATTATTATTATTATTATTATTATTATTATTATTATTATTGAAGCGTGGCCCTGAGTTTTTAGACTCAGGACCGTAGAATTTTCTATAGGCGGGTAAAGAAAATTTATTGGTTCCCTGACTTTAGACACAGGGACCTAGACTTTTCTATAGCTGGCTGTAGCCGTTTTTATGGATTTCTAAGGCCGACCACACAGGGCTATAGGAGGTGATAGAATGCCATTTACTTTTTCATAGACGACCATAGACCATTTTTGTACGGGATGTCTCGGACTGGTTTATTATGGGTTCTGCCTCTTTATGTGTGTGAGTTATTGTGCATGTAATCTTATTCTCAAATGAATATTTTACCTAGGTTGACATGGTCATGTGACAGGTTCTAGCAGCACGTCATGAATATTTGTGAAAATATTTACTTTATTTTATTTCATGTTATGCTGTCAGATATAAACTCGAGGCTAACTGATTTTCTTACTGTGCACTTCCAGCAATAAATATTTGTAAAAAATGCTAGTATTGAGCATTTCTCCATGGTTTTCAATTTCTGAGTACGGAGTAACTTGTAAGAAAATTAAATATGAACTCATATATAAAATTTTGTTTGCAAACATAAAACTTGTATGCAAAAGAGGCACTTTATTATCAGCTATTTGCGTAAATTACAACTGACATAAAAATAAGACTGCTAACAATTGTTGCTGTTCAAGCAGAAATCTAACCTGTACATTATAAAGAGAGCCGTATAGAAGCTTTCCAAACCCTTTTCGTATTATCTATTTAGCACCCTCTTCTACACCCTTCACTACATGGAGGGTGTAACACGAAACAGCACCCCTTTCGGTAAAATTATGAGGGTGTATTACTAGATTTAAGGGTGATAAAAGTGTGTAGCCGAGGGTGTAAGTTGCTACAACACCCATGTTACTCCCTTAAATGTGTAAAAACTTGTACTGTGTACCTCCGGTACGGAGTTTGATACTCCCGGAATGTAGTGGAAGCGGATGCGTTAAAATAAAACCAAAATAGAAGAATCGCGACAAATTTTCAACCTCAATATTTTCATTCGACGCTTGTCAATCTGAGAAGCTTGCAAGCACTGCATGTGCTCCCATTAGATAATAAAAAGAACACATGTGCATTGACTTCTTTGTACTATTCCAAAATAAAACAAGAAAAACACTTCGGTCAAGGAAGGGTTCACGTCATGCTTACCGAAATCAAAGCAGCTTGATTTTTTTTACTGATACTGTTGATATTTTTTATTATTGTAACTCAAATGGTACAGCTTGCAGCAAGATGAACTGGTACAGGGTAATACAAGCTATTACAGTAAAAATGTCGTTATTGGAGCCACTAGCGCATCAAGAAGTTAAAAGTAATGTTGGAATGAACGGCTGCTTTACCTTTATTGAATAAAGTTAAAGCAAAACAAAAATGAACGAATTGCTCAAATAATTAGCGGTACTTGAAAATCACTTACCCAAGGTCTTGTTTACGTATGAGAAAATATCCGCATGCGGGTTGTCATTTGAAAAAGATATGCCCGCATACATACACACATACCGCTCTTTCTCGAGCATTGTTTGTAATCCAACTGAAGCGACGACTCCAGTTTTCTACCGCATAAGTTGACGACGTCCAAGGCTCTACATAAGTTCACTCGTTTATGTATCATCGAGATGGTCTGAAGAGCTTGGCTCACAATACACTAGAAGGTTTTCCGAAACCTCAACCAAGTCGTCGTGACGTCAAGGATGACTGGCCACAATCAGCTCTTTCCGAACTTTGCAACTGAATATATCACGCACAAGCAAATGAACAGACGCGATCAAGCCACGAAAGGCAGGACTAGCTCATTTGCTCTAGCAGAAGCAAAGCCGCGGCATTCCCTTCGCTGACCAATGCTTGTTGAAATGAATCGCTCTCAAGCTAGCATCTGGCACCCAGGCAAATTATTCGTTAACCCTAAATGGGCACCATGTGGAAGGTTGGATATCTAAAACTTATTAAAGATGTCCCGAACTAAATTAACCTACTTAAAACATGAAGGAAACCCGTAAAAAAATTTACTCGCGCAGGTGTTTGTAAACGGGCAGGAAGACAGACACAGAAGTTTGTTTTCAAATCTCCTAGAAGTTTATTACGCACAGCATGTCCCGTAGAAAAGTACAAACGTGCAAGCGCTCTGCGAAATGTAAAAAGGTATTTCTAAGCTTTTATACAGCTGAGAAGATTGCAAAGCAAACAAGAACAGGGGTAATTCTTAGTTACATTGCCCTATTCTCCCGGCAGCTGGAAAAATAATTCCCCCGAAATTCTACCCGCAGACGCCTCTCATTGGCGGTGGCAATCAGTTCATCGAAGGATGTATCATTGACAGATTGTTTTACAAACAGCTATGATTAGCCTTTTTTTTTGTTTTTTGGTAAGAAGTCACCCCAGATTGTCGCCGCAAATTTCTTGTAGGGTGGGCCACGCGGGTTAACATTTCTGTATTGAGCCGTCGCAGAATGTCGCCGCGAAGCCGCGTGGACGGGGCTGCCGGCCAGTGATCGACACACCCGCAAAAAAATGTCCCTGCAGCGTGCAATTTGCGTAGCGAGTGTCGGTGATATGTTAGTGTCGACTAAAAGTGTCCATGAAACGTGTATGCACGAAAAGTCACCTATGAAACATGTTTCCACGAAATGCCGGGAGAACAAGAAAGTCAGTATTTTTCGGTAGTTGTCGCATGATTTCATCCAGCTATTGGGAGGCGACTGCGGGTAGAATTTCGGGGAAATTATTTTCCTCTCTGCGGGGAGAATAGACAGTGCCTGATTCTATAAATAATCTTGAAGAATACACGTAAAACAGCGGTCACTCGTTTCCAACAAGTCGGGTTCAGTGCACTAACCATAAACTTCGCGGACTTGAACGATGTATTCCGAGATATATGTCAATATGGGCACTGCAGATCAACCACACAAAAACGAGACGACGATGTCTGCCACATCGTGTTGAATCTTAATGGACCCCTTTCTGCTCGTCATTTGCCGAACGAACACTAAACGCGTCACAATAATTTCTTAGGCTTCTTTGAAGAAATCGCTTGTTGCCGATATACGCGTACGACTTTTCAAATACTGGTAGCCTTGGATACGTTGCCGCGGACGAAATCTACGGCAGCCCCGTAGGTCGTAGCATAGCACACAAGAAACTAGGCCACGAAGCAGGCATCCCGGGGATCGGAAAAAGCTACTGCGTCATCCGGGAAACCTTTACTACGTGATCGCGCTCCTGACGTTACCCGCGCCCAGAGAGCGGAGTCAAGTAATAAAAAAGTCTCCGGTTGATTGGTCCGGCGAGTTCGCACATTCTTCCATACTTTCAGCTTAGGAAGAGAAGGGAAAAGAGAAGGAATAGGAAAGTAACAGCTCCTTCAAGGTTAAAAGGGGGTTGCGCTCACAAAAGCTTATCTTCAGGGGCATCCCAACAATGAACATAACGAGAGGCTTTGTGACCTATATCCTCTTGAAAGTTCGACCCAAAGTTGATAGTGCAGTGGATGTTATCCGTGGCCTTCGCCTTCAGGCAGGTGCCGTGCTCTGCCTTATCTCTTTCTCTTGAAGACTGTAGTCACGTGATCCTACCAGGAGACACGATTGGCCTGAAACAAGCATAGCGTCTACTCTGCTGTCAATACCGAGTGAACAGGACAGCTCCATACTTCCAAAGGAACTCTCGAGCCCAAAAATGGCCCCAAAAACGGGAAGCCTGAAGATCCTAAATTTTGCGCCATATAACCCACATTATCATATAAAATGAAGAATTAACCGTGACTGCGTTGACCGCGACTACGTTGACTAACCACATTCGATCTGCTAAAATTTGAGCGTGGGAGTCTCCAGCAGCGTTAGCTTGCTGTTGATGCAGGACGCTGCTTTATTGTTGAGAATCCTTTGCTGTGCGAACGCGAAAACGTTCTCGTGCTAGGCGTACTCTACGCAGCAGCGCCTGTCAGCAACGGCCCGCGCAGCATCGCAACCTTTTTGGCGCCTGTTGGCAGTCTACGAGCGCCGGCAGTTCATCGTTGCGACTTGAATGTGAGCATTTAGTTCACTCTAGTACACCGAGCCTCACTGGCGTCAATCACCACGATAGCGTCAAGAGCGTCACAGCGCTGCCCGCCACCCGCCAACAACCACGTTGCCAAGAGCAAAACCAGCGATCTGCCCATCTAGGTCGCCTTGTTAATTTTCCTTTTCTTTAACGTGTAGTTCAATTTTGAACGTTTTTGTCGCGGTTTTAGCCGAAGCTATTAGCTTTCGTTGGCTCAGGAAATATTTACCCTAGCACCTATTTAAAACGTTATTGACACTAGCTTAAGCTTAATGAATATATGAGAGACGTCATGTTTAGGCTCCTCCAAAAAACAAAATCACAACATCTCCACGTGGTGAATGATGTTGATTGGGGCGAAGATACTGATTTTATTGTTCATAAGTAGTGCTGATGGTGCAGATTTTTTTTTATTGCTCATAGGTAGTGCTGAGTTCCGGGTTGCGTTTCGACTTCATTATTACTGCTTTATGGTTGGTGAAATGCAGAGCCAGTGGTTCTTCTAGTGGATCAGCTTGGATCCGCTAGAAGCCGTGGGAACGCACCTCCACCGCTTAAGTCAACGGTCCATGTCAGAAAGAGAATGTGTGGTATGGAACGTGGTTATATACGCATTTGAGCATTTGACCGCAGCGCCCTCTCGTCTATAAACGTTAAGCCAATGCATGCAAAGTTTAACGCGATTATATACGCATATGACCGCAGCGCCCTCTCCTGTATAGACGTTGAGCGGCTACATGCAACGTTTCATCCATGACATCCTCAGCTCTTGAGTTACTACATCTCAGAGCCCCCTACTCGTCCCGCAGTCGTGGCCGAGTGGTTAAGGTGATAGACTAGAAATCCATTGGGGTCTCCCCTACAGGTTTGAATCCTGTCGACTGCGCAAACATTTTTTTTTTAAGAAGACAGATGGGATGGCAGGCGATGTGAGCACGGACGCCGGACGAATGGACAAGGCTAGACCCTAAGGAGCTTTGCCCCTAAAAGCCCGAAATATTCAATCTTATCCGATCCAAGCACAAGCTGATCGGGGCGCGCGTGGCTAGCGTGGCGGTGTACTAAGCTGGGTGCATTGATACACCTATAGGATTTTAAGGTAGAGGAGGGGGCTCATGGTCGGTGTACAAATCACTGGCTGGGTAACGGAGGGTTAGTCTTTCAAAAAAAGGGTGCATGTGCGCCCGATGCACCCGACTACAACTTTTTTTTCTTAGAATGCAGTCGGGGAGTAAATATGTGGAGCACTAACCGAAAAATCGCGGATGTGGTATTGGCGCTAAGAGTGCCGCGCAGCGACAGAGCGATATTGTTAGCGCGAAGATGACATCGGCGCTGTTTTCGCATTTTATTTTCAAAGAACAACGACGGCACAATATTTTAGCACTTTTGGTAATGTTCCAAATGAACATATCACACGACAGTGCTAGTTAAGACAATAGCCTTTCAAGTCTAACGAAAAAAACTGAAAATGGTGATCATTTGCTTGCGCTAACAGCGTTCGTGCGATGCACGCACTACAATTCTGCCAACCACTCGCTCATGATGCTTTCCTCGCTGCCCGTCGTCATGCCAAAGTTTCGTCAACGCGATGAAAGTTCAGATTATGGGAGTCCCTGCGGCGAAACTGAATATCAACACTTCTGGCCATACACTTGCCGGCCATGATTATGTCTTCGGCGGCCAAGCTGAAAATCAGCACTGCCGGCCAGCCATTTGGCGATCCCGTTTATGTCTGGTGGCCAAGCTGAAAATCAGTACTTCTGGCCGAACACTTGCCGACCGTGTTTATGTCCCCGGCGGCCAAGTTGAAAATCAGCACTTCTGGCCAAACACTTGCCGGCCGTGTTTATGTCCCCGGCGGCCAAGCTCAAAATCAACACTTTTGGCCGAGGACTTGCCGGCCGTGTTTATGTTCACGGCGGCCAAGCTGAAAATCAGCACTTCTGGCCAAACACTTGCCGGCCGTGTTTATGTCCCCGGCGGCCAGGCTGAAAATCAACACTTTTGGCCGAGCACTTGCCGGCCGTGTTTATGTTTACGGCGGCCAAGCTGAAAATCAGCACTTCTGGCCAAACCCTTGCCGACCGTGTTTATGTCTCCGGCGGCCAAGCTGAAAATCAGCACTTCTGGCCAAACACTTGCCGGCCGTGTTAATGTCCCCGGCGGCCAAGCTGAAAATCAACACTTTTGGCCGAGCACTTGCCGGCCGTGTTTATGTTCACGGCGGCCAAGCTGAAAATCAGCACTGCTGGCCAAACACTTGCCAAGCGCGTTTATATCTACGGCGGCCAAGTTGAAAATCAACACTTCTGGCCAGGCGCTTGCCGGCAGTGTTTATGTCTCCGGCGGCCAAGCTAAAAACAGCTAGTTTGTGGCCGGACTCTTGCCGGCCTTGTTTATGTCTCCGGTGGCCAAGAACTAAAAGTGGCCAAGCTGTCCAGACACTGGCCAACCGTCGGCCGGCCGACTGAAGCATCCGCTTTGTGGTGCTGGCTGGGCGGGTATCGTTATCAGAGTCGTGGGAATTCGATCTACTAAACCCCTCTATGCGGCGCGACGCGTACTCTACCGGGTGGCCGAAATATTTCTATGATTGCAGCCTGGTTCAGTAGTTGTAGATGATCAGCTCTTAGGGCTTCTAATTGGAGATCCATATGCTTGGGTTTTCTAATTAAAAAGTTAAGGAGCTCATATTTTTAGTTAATTATCCGACTTATCGTGACGATTAGCCCTTCTTTGTTATGTCCCCTTGGCGATACAGTAAAACCCCTCTCGAACGGGCATGTGAGGGTCTTCACAGACCGAGCTCCTTTAAAAAATAGGGCAATTAGCTCGCGATCTCACGTCTATCGGCATCGCTGGTTCATACCGACTTCTTTGAAGTGTTCTGAGTTCTTCACCAACATGCCTGGCCCCACGGGGGTATAACTCTGCTGCACAAACAGTAGTAGTGTGTACGCTTCGCTGGCTTCCTCTGAAAAGAGATCCGTTCGAATTCAAAGTTCGAACACTGCCTACCTGAGCGCATTAAACACGCGCTGAGATCACAGTCGCCATTGCTGACGCCTTCTCTTGTCTTGCCGAGATGCCGAGCCACTGAAACGGGCGTTGTCGAGGCCTCCACAAAGGCCGATGCTGGGGAGAAGAGACACGATGCAGAATCTAAGAATGGCGGTAACCTGGCATGCTATGGTACCGGTGAGATCCCGAGGAGAAAAGCTCACCGGAGAGACGTCACCCGAAGAGAAAAGCTCACCGGAGAAAAGCTCACCGCAAACCTGCGGAGAGCTGAGAAAAGCTCACCGGTCATTGGGTGTGCTGCTGGAGAAAAGTTCTCCACGGATTTTCTTTCTTTTTTTTTACATGGAGGCTGCTGGATCATCCGTAACATATCGATTTATTGCCATTAAAATTCGTCAACACCTGTAAAAAAGAAAATGTTTTTTTATTATTTTGTTAAGCTTATTGCGGTATATCTTCTCCGGCAAACCCCTGATTGCGGGCAAGTATTTTTCTGTGGTTTTTACTCTCGAGGCGGCGAAGCCTCGCTGAAGATTTTATAAACTTTGAAGAACAGGAACAAGTTAAAAAACTTAATTATGTCTGCCTAAAGACCCCAAAACTAAATACCGAAAATGTCGAAAATCTGAAAATGCACGCGCAACAGCTAGGTGCCTAAAATTTCTCTTGAAGCTTTTGTTAACCTTTGAAAACAGGATAAAACAGTCAGTTATAGAATATCGAGGTTTCTTCTCTTTACGGAGAAGCACGTTTTCATAGCCGTTCGTGCTGGTGTTTCCGCACGTTGCCTTTGTGTCTTAGTGCCTTTCTACGGCGAGCCACCCGCATGACCTACAGAGCTGCACGCTGTCACCATTGTTACTCAGTGAGCTACCATATAAAGTAGTCTTCTGTAAAGGTAGCGCGGCCAGGCGAGCTTGGGTGAGACGTTATACCTGATGACAGAAACCGCTCAAACGGTGACGACGGAGTGGTTACCAAGTGAAACACGACAGGACGGACTGTTCTCGAAACTAAAGAAGTTTTATTCGTGAAAGTAACAGAAAGCAAACAGCGTAGCCGACGCTGATTACATCGACCGACACATACCCATCTATCAGGCACTACACGTTCTATCCTGGAGCTGAAGCGGTTCCCACACAGCTATTGTCAGCATTGGCTCGCTAAAGGCCAAACCTTTTTATCTGACAGATCTACCGATTCGGCGCACTGCTCAGCTGTCAGCCGGTTGTTGTCTTTTTTACCGGTGTCCAATGTTGTGATTTTATACTTGCGGCTACACTAATACGCGAGAATGGTGCGATTACTAATTTCCGAGGGTTAATAAATATGGCCAATGAACTTCAAGCAATGTTACAAAAGTTAGTACATATTTTTATTGAGACTGGCGAATTTCAAATTGTGTTTAAATTGCCACGTGTGACGCAGAACCCGCTAAGCTAAGAAAAAAATGGTGAGCTTTTTCCGCATCTGCCGGTTTTGCGGTGAGCTTTTCTCCGGTGAGCTTTACTCCGGTGAGTTTTTCCTTCGGTGAGGCTTTTTCGCCGCCGCCCCGGTAATGACGAAGGAAGCAAGCGGAATAAGAGGAAACCAGAAACCGAAGAAGGTCACTCATGGCGGCGCCCGCGCTGCTGCTTCGCGATCTATGTTGAATGTGCAATTTTTATTTTGTGGAACACGCAAATTTCCGAGGATTGGTGATCTACTGTGTCTCCTTTATCCATCTTTCCTCAAGTACGTGAGAATCGGACCTGATGCCGTACACCTGTTGCGGGTAAACATGTTCACTGCTTCCTGGCTACACCTCATCACTCTCTTTCCTCTTCGCCTTTCCGATGCATCCCGTATCTCTTTAATCCCTAATTCAGGGAGATAGCGCCCCCGAAAGTAATGGCCGATTCACACGACGGACTGATCCGCGGACGGATTGATCACGTGACGACATGTCCGCGGATCGTCCGTCTCCCAAGCGCATCCACACGAGGGACACGACGAGCAGACGCCAGCGAGGACGGACCGAACCTGTTCGCCACCCCACAGTGCCGCGAAACTCCAACATCCCACCGCGGCACCGTTGTCCAAGAGAGAAATCGACGTTTGCTACCGCGATAATGAATCGTACGCCGCTGTTACGTACAGATCGAGACAAAACACCGTGATAGGCTTCGCGCAAAGCGCCACAAGCTTTACTGACCCAAAGCATGAGAGTGACACAGGCATGGTCCTGCTCGAGAAGGGTTCCGCGTAGAAGCGACGAAGTTCTGGGCTCGCGGAGGGGCGTTCGAAGATGCCTTCACGCACTCCGCGCTCGTGCACAACACTCAAGTCACTCAAGTACACCACAGCCACAAGACAGGTCTTGCTCGGTGAAATCCTGATTGCACGTGCAAGAATTATCGCGGCGTGCTGGACGAGTTTTGACGGGAGCTTCTTGACGCGGACCCGGAGGAGTACCGGAACTTGCGTCGCGTCAGCCAGACAAGTTTCTGCAGTTTCTTTCACACGTGAAACCAACCAAGAAACGCGCGACAAAATGAACCAGCGAACGCACAACACACAACGATGCGCCATTTTTGTTTTCATCGCCCGAAACAAAACAAAAAAAAGAGAAAACAATGTACCGTTGCCAGACTAAACGCTTTTCAAGTCGATCTCCCGCCAAAAGTCCGCGAGTGAAAAAGGCGCTCGACTTTATCAGTCCGCGCGTCCGCGGATGAGGCGCGGATCGCAGGAATCGGTGACGTGCCGGTCACGTGGTACGCGGTCCGCGGACGAAAATCGCGATTCGGTCCGTCGTGTGAATCGGCTAAAAGAGACTACCGACGGCAATGCAGAGCGGAGACCCGTAGCACTTTGTAGCGTATACAACATGTGCTTTGGAGTACCGATTTCAAAAACGCTCCATCCTTCTTTTTCTGCCTTTCGATATTTCTTTGAAGTAATAAAGTAGAGTACACATGCCTTTGTACGTCGCTCCGCCAGGAACGAACGGAGCAGCGCCCTGAACGGAGAAAACGGCGCGACACAGCCAAACAGGCCACGCCAAAAAACCACGAGGTTTCGATTGCCGCGCGAAAGGGTAAAGTGTACTATCGGAAACCATATGAGCGTGAACGCGCTTCCGCGGTGACAAGCGGAGCCGCGTTCACGCTCATATTGTTTCCGATAGTACATAGAAAGTTTGTTGGAGTAGTGCATACCTTTGGACGTCGCTTCCCGCCAGGAACGAAAGGAGGGAACGGCGAGAGACAGCCAAAGGCCACCGCCAAAAACCACGAGGTTTGGATTGCCGTGCGAACGGGTCAAGAGAGAAAGTTTGTTCGTACGTAGTACACGCGGTACACGCACAAACACGACGATGCGCCGGAAAGGGAGAGGGGCCTCCGGGCGTCGGGCGGTCGGGCACGGGTCCGGTTCGCCTTTCTCTGCGCATGCTCGGCGCCGTGGCGCTTGGCATGCTCCGCTGGCTCTCGGCTCGCCGCACGAGCTTTTCGCCCCGCGCACTCCGAGAAACGATCCAAACTCGTCTTATAAAAATACGAGGGCGCGTCGTATTTTTTGATTGTAAAAATGCACGTATATTTTACGTACATTTTTTACAGTGTGTGGACAGGCCTTTATGGTGAAGCGATCATACCAGAATCTGCAAAACACACGCAAAAAAATAAATACGCCATCGGTAGAACTGGCGTTTCGCTCGATACGATTGAATATGAGGTCTCTGTACTGCCTAACAAAATCAGCAACCATGGTGCCAAAAAGAATAGAGCATGGCGCGCGGTTTGCAAGCTAGAGAACGCGCTCAAAGTAAAACACTTTCCGAAGCCGCAGTTAATGCATACACAATAAACAGAAGCACTTCGACATACCTTAATCGAGTTCCCTTGACTTGTGACTTCAGAACAGATCAAGTGCAGTGCTTCAGCACCGCGATTCCAAACCGGATCCCGCCATGACCGTAGACGACACAAGGCGACCAGCCTCCGACGGAGGCTGTATTTCGACTTTGAACTTACTAAAAACAGGTTCTTTTCAAACAAAGACCCTTCCCATTTTCCCGACAAACCTCATCTGCCCAACCAACCCCCCCCCCCCCCCGCGTGAGCAAGGAGCAAAGAATGCGGGTTAGGGTGGGGAGGAAGGGTGCGCAGAAGAAAATCTCTTTTCCCCCTCCCACTACACACGACGCACGGTCACCGAAGCGCTCCAAGGACGGGAGAAGGTCGCCACTTTCAAAACGCCGGTCGAGTGACGTACAAGCAAACACGTTTTTTTTTCTTTTCTCTCTCCCTCTTAAGCATTTTCAGCTTTCTCGGGTGGCTTTTTTTCTTCTTTTTTTAGTTCGCATTTGTTTTGTATTAGTAGGTTGCTGCCATGTGTGACGTCCCGGCCGCGGTTCGTTCTTCGTTGTTCATCTGGAATGTTATCGGAAACAGCGACGACGATGGCGTGAAGGCGTCTGGATACTGCCCCCGAACGTGCTTTTTGAGTGGAACGTGCCGTGCATCAAGTGTGTCGTTGCGGATTTTGAGTTCGACATTGGACTACCCAGAAAGGTTGGTCACGGGGCGACGCAGAGACGAGTCTCGACTTGTTCTCAGTAACTCAGTTTTAGCGACTGAAGTGACCATTTATTCTGACTGCGAGACTCCGGTGTTGAAAGCGCGGCTTCTACAAACTGTTAGGTTTCATTTAAGAGAAGAAAAAGTGTTAGTATTTGGAGGTGTTGCGTTGGATGAATGCTCATTTTTTGCGCGAAGGCAAATTACGTAAATGGGACTTGTGAAATGTCAACAGATCATTTTTGACGAGATAGTTGGGTGAAGTCGAGTCAACACATTCGTTCACTCGCATTCACACAACGCGTGAAGCTCTACCATGTAATGTCTTAACGTTCGTGGCACATTAAAGATATTTGCCAGTTTCGTCCGAGTTTTGTCAACACTTTCAGCCGTGCTGGGCTGAGTCTCGCCGATCCCTAAGACAAGCAAAATAGCATCCGTCCTCCTGGCGAACATTCCGTTTGCCTTCGGGGACTAAACCATACAGATGCACCCGGTCTGAGGAGGACTAATGGATGCTTTTGCTCGCGCACGCCTATCGGTTAGTCCCAGTCGAGCGCAGTTAGTCCCCAGCTTTTGCGCACAGTACCTAGCTTGAACCAGATGGTCCTTTCGGGGAGCAACTGGGAGTTCAGAGGACCAAATGCTGCCGTTAGTCCCTTGAGGCCAACTTTTTTCTTAGAGTGCACGGTCTCCGGGCTTCAAGCGAACGTCGATCCTGCGAAGGTTGTACCGGGTAGCGTCGACACGTTTTTGATCTTGAATTCGGAGTCGGGCGAGCTGGCGAACTTCTTCGGCTCGTTGAGCAACCACCTGGGCGTCGGGGCAACCACCTGGGCAACCACCAGCTGAAACAGGGCTACTCCTGTGGTCCAGGTGGTTGCTCAACGAGCCGAAGAAGTTCGCCAGCTCGCCCGACTCGAATTCAAGATCAACAACATGTCGATGCTACCCGGTACAACCTTCGCAGGATCGACGTTCGCTTCAATCCAGAGATCCTTCGTGTCAGTGGCACCGGTCACCGTCGAACCTCTGCGTACCATCTGATAACAAAGTTCCCCCATATTTATATGGAAGTCCTTTTCGCGTCGTCACGGACCACCACTCGCTCTGCTGGCTCGCCAACCTGAAGGACCCCTCCGTACGCCTCGCCCGCTGGAGCCTACGACTGCAGGAGTTCGACATGACCGTGGTGTACAAGCCCGCGCCGCAGCTGCATTTACGCCGCCGTCTGACAAGAAGGCCGTCAGAAGATTCCTAGGACTCTGTGCCTACTAGAGACGGTTTGTTCGGGACTTCGCCAAGCTGTCTGCACCCATGACGAACCTCACGGAGGACGCCGTGAAGTTTGAATGGACAGAAGAACACCAGCAGTCATTTGATGAGCTCAAACGAAGACTCCAGACGCCCCCGATTCTTGGCCATTTCGACCAGTTCGCTGAAACAGAGGTCCACACGGACGCCAGTAACATCGGACTTGGCGCGGTACTGGTGTAAATGCAACACGGGGTAGAGCGAGTTATCGCATACGCGAGTCGGACGCTGTCCAAGGCGGAGGCGAACTACTCAACAAAAATGTCACGAATGACAAGTGGTGAGGCGGCGAATGACTGAGTAGACTGAACGTTTAATGAGACGAACTTGTGCCCAAAAATAAAAGGAAAAAAGAAAGATAACAACAGAGCGTCGCGGGCGTCGAAGGCGGCGAAGCAGCAGGATCAAACGCTGAAGCGAAACTAACTACAGAACGCCACGCGGAGCCCTTATATAAGCGCGTTGGCTTCTGGAACAATCAGCCTAGAAGGTTCGGTGACTAGAACATTCGGAACTCGATCAGGCGAGAATGTTCTCGAACTCACGAGAACGCAATGCTGAAAGAATAGATAAAAGAACAATCCACTGACTGGAATCGAACGCAGACTTTCCGCGCGACAGTCAGGCGCGTTAACCACTCGGCCACGCACGCGGTCGCTCGCCGACGCGCGTGGCAGTATTTCATTCTAGCAATTCGCTCCCTGTCAACATTGCGTTGCCTCAAGGCATTAATGCTACTTGCGTGTGCGAGTTCGGAGCGCGCACTGCACCATTACGTACCTTGACTAAGGTGGTCTTCACAGTATAAATGTATCGGTCCTGACATTTGAGCGTGCCTTAACGGACAGCAATAGTGGTAGCAGAAGTGAAGGAGTAGATGGCCTAATAATATTAACCTTGAGGTTGACGAAAAGGCGGAAAGTTTGGGGTTGACTTTGCACATAGAGCCGTGCTGTAGCCCTCAATGTTTAAGCGAAAACTGAGTGATTATATTATTTAGTGTAACGATAAACAGCTCGAAGGTGTTGTACAATCGGTGTGGCATAACTGTTCTCTGAAGAGCAAGGACGGGTTTCAAACCCTAGATAGCCGAGAGACAAAGAGGTGTATTACTTAACAGTGGTAGTTGATGCTCGACCTGCATATCTTAGAGATGTGTCAGGAAATGCTAGTTGGTGATTTCAGATAAGATCGACAAAAGGGTGGCTGGTCGACATTTTTAAATTAACTGATGTTATATATGCCATTGTCTAGTGTCTGGTATAAACAAATCCACACTTAGTTTTGACCAGAAAAAAATATTTGGGACAGGAAACTTCGTAAGGCATGAAGATGTGGAAAGTTGCATTAACGCGCACTGATGGAGGGGGCACGTTTGAACGTGATTAACTAAGAATATGAAATTTGGAGAATTTTAATACTTTTTAGAAACAAAATATGGGTGAAGCTTGCTTGTTATGTATAGTAATAATATTTATTTAAAATATATTTATTTTTTCTAAAAATTGCCAAATATGCCTGATTGAACGTGAAATGGCCAAATTCGGAGGCCTGCGTCTCATGAAAAATTATAATTGCCATCAGATAATTTTCAGATAGTATTCTACTTATGTATAGATAATACTTAAATATATATTAGTTATCAGAGTGATACGATATTCGTGATATCTTTAAGCAAACAGGGGGCAAAAATGAAACAACAAAATATTCCGATGGGGTGACGGCCAAGAAGATCCACAGAAGCTGGGCCACTTTTGTTTGGAGGTCACCCTGGGAGAGGACGCGACGCGACAACCTCTTCCTACACCAGGAAAGTGGAGGCCTCGGCCTAGTTAACATCGTCATCAAGCTTAACATGCAGCGGTTCCTTCTATTCCGGGACGCAAAGGAGCCCACGCTCCTGAGCGCGCTGCACCACCTCGGTTTCCCTTACCTGGGGAGGAGGATGGTGAGCACAAGTGGTCGTACGGCGAAAGCGGCGGCACTGCGCCTTTACAGCGAAATCGCAGAGGCCATACAATTCTTCTCGGCCCTGTTTTCTTGGGATTACTTAACAACCGTCACCAAGAGGAAACTATACTGGGACACGGTTTCAGCGACTTTTCCGCCACCTCTGTACAGGCCACCACCAGTTCCCGACGGAGCGGCGCGTCTCTTCAGGTTCGTCAGGCGCCTCCCCGCTCCCATGGCGACAAAGGACTTCTTCGTCCGCATGCACATGGAGGTGCTCCCCGTCAAGTCGTGGCTGCATGGGAAGGGAGTCTTCGTGCCCTGGTCTCTCAACTGCGACCTCTGCGGGAACACCGAGACCATCCAGCACGTCCTCGTCGAGTGCTCGAACGCCTACTTGTTCTGGGACGAGATGAGGACGTGCTTCCACCTTAGGTCGGCCTTTGACTTTGAGTGGGGTACCCTCAAGTACCTCCTTCTCGGTGACGGAGAAAGGACGGAGGTGACGAGCGTGTTGGTGGTGCTGGTACTACATGAAATCTGGAAGTCGCGCACAGCAATGGTGCGTGCCACTTGGATGCGCGTCCAACCTGGGACTACTTCCTGGCTAAACTGGACTGGGTGGTCTCGGTGACTGGCAGGGGGCAGCGGGAGGGGCGGACGAGTGGCAGGGCCTGAGGAGACAGCTCGAGCCCGGAGGCCATAGCCCGGGGCGCCGGCTTCTGTGTGGCCAGGGCTGTCGGCTGCCCTCTGACGGGCAGGGTTCGGTTGTTGTGTGAGGGGGCGGTGCCCGTGGGAAGCTCCCTTTCTTTCCTTCTTTCCTTTCTTTTCTTTCCCTTTCTATTTGTAATTTTTTTCTTCATTTTTTTTAATTTTTACTATTTGCTGAGCGCGGCGCGCAGGGTGTGTGCGGGAGCACGTATGAGCACGCGCGAAGAGTGGCGTGAGCAGCCGGAGGTGCTGTGAGGAGTTGCCAGGGTACCAGAACACAGACCACGTGCGTCCTTCGTCAGGTACTGCCTGAGCAGGCGTTCGAACGGATGGAACTTTTCAGCTGGCGTTCCTCCTCAGGCATCGGTGAACAGTGTGCAAAAGGGCTGAGTGTAAAATTGCTTTGCATATTTATTGTAAATAAAGTTCTTGTTACAACTAAAAAAAAAAAAAAAAGAAGATGGCATAGCGTAGGGGTTAAGGTGTCAGCTTTGTACGCAAGTGGACGCGGGGTTGATCCCTGGTGGACCTGCTTTTCTTTTTCTTTTTTTCCTCGAATGTTTTGTTTTGTCGAGGCATTTGGCGATATTTATGAGTGCGTATAGCCATTTCGTCCGAAATGCACTCCGGAGTGCGTATAGCTTTACTCTTATATAAATGCTGCCCTTGTTGATGAAATTCCCTTGGCAGTGGCAGTCAGACGTCATCTGATGGACCATCAGGGCACGTTCCACCAGGGCTGCTGACTGGCAGTCAGCGTCCCAAATTACGTACCTTGATGGAATTTTCAATAGGGGCTGTATGTAAAATGCTGCACATAGTTTCTCCTCAGTTTTACTGTGTGACCGATTGATCTAGTTGTCAATGACCTCATATGAACAGAAATATATGAAAAATGTGTGTTAGTTTCATGAAACTGAACTCGGAGTCACTTCTCGTATAAAGTACTGCTAAGAGTAGGCTTTGAAAAAGGACCTTATTTTGCGGAGTTCTGTCTTCTTTCTCTATCAAATACTGCAACATGTTTTAATAGAAATGAATGCCGAAATGGAGTATGATAGGGTACTCAAATTTTAAAAAATATCAAAGGTGGTATTTTTTCTATACGCATCGGAACCTTTCGTTGTTTGATTTTTTCACCATGTTTGCCTAAATATATCACAACTATGGTATCACTCAGGTACTTAATATATATTTTAAATAATAGCCATATATAGGTACAATAATATCTGAAAATATATGATCGTGATTAAAATATTTCATGAGATAACGGCATCTAAATGTTGCCAATTGTCATTCGAGCAGGCATGTTTGGCAATGTTTAGAAAAATAAATATAATTTAAATAAATATTATTACTATACATTACATGCAAGCTGCATCCCTCGTTGTTTTCCAAAACGTATTAAAATTTTATTAATTTTATCTTTTTAGTTATTCACTTTCAAACATGCCCCCTCCATCAGTACGCGTTATCGTAACTGCCCAAGCAGCACCAAATTTGGCCAAGGATTGGCCAGTGGCTTGCAATGGTCATTTGGCTAATTATGAAGGAGTGGCCACTCATTGGCCAATATTTGGCCGATGGCTGATGGCCAGTGGCCATTCGACAATGGACAAAGAAAGCCCAGTCATCGGCCGACGGCTGGTCACTGTCTGGCCACAGGCCAAAGGACCATTGCCAGCCATTGGCCAATGAT
Source organism: Ixodes ricinus (assembly GCA_037355805.1). Taxonomy (NCBI): domain Eukaryota; kingdom Metazoa; phylum Arthropoda; class Arachnida; order Ixodida; family Ixodidae; genus Ixodes; species Ixodes ricinus. Next base: position 19,147 of record JAZHYW010048734.1, read on the forward strand.
TGGCCAAATCAGTACTGTTTGGGACGTTTTTATATGCCATTGTCTAGTGTCTGATATAAACGAATACATACTTAGTTTTGACCAGAAAAAATATTTTGGGACAGGAAAAGTCGTAAGGCACGAAGAGGGGGACACACCTCTTCGTGCCTTACGACTTTTCCTGTCCCGAAATTTTATTTCTGGGCAAAACTAAGTACGGATTCGTTTATACCAGACACTAGACAATGGCATATAAAAGCATCAGTTGATTTAGAAATGTGGACCAGCCACCCTTTGGTCGGTCACATCTGAAATCACCATATTACGAAAATTCGTAGTGGTCACCGAAGTCCTGTAACAGTAATCCTAGCACACGGCGGTAAAGCGAATGTGGTGCGACCAATAGAGCCCGTGACGTCAATCCCTCCGCTCTGCGTTTGGGTGGTACTGGAAACGTCACCCGCGTCGCGTACAAGTTAGGTAGTTGTAGAGCCAGCGCAATGCGGAAGGATCGAAGAGACGGCGCCTTTTGACGGCTTTGTTTAGGTCTGGAGGTGTGTACAACGATTCCATTTCTCGCCAAGTATTGCCACAACGAATGGTTTAGGAAATATTTGTCGTCAAGGTAAAAATATTTTGCCATCGGCCGTTAATTATCCACTACATTATGCCCTCAAATAATGATATGTAAAAAATTAAATCTGTTTTAGGGAATTAGGTAACTGATATTAATCCATTTATTCAGTTAGCTAATTAACTTATGTCCGGCGTCAGACGTGTGCGCCATGTTGGTGCCTCTCCTTTTTATTTTATTTTCATTGACAGCAATTATTTCTTGGCAGAAAATGATCGTGGGGGAGGGGGGGGGAAGGGTGCAAGAAGAGCTAGAAAAAAGTAGCATGGGGACACTTCACGTTCGTTCAAAACATTTATCTCGTAAAAATTTTCTGAACGAAAGGTTCAATATGAATGCTGGCTGTTGGTTAATTTTATTCGTTCCACCTTCAGTTGCCCTTCCTAGGGGCTATATAATTTATTAACACATTTATACAGAACGCCCGACGGAAAGTTCTGGAAAATCTGATAAAATTAATTGTAATCGGCGTAGATCATTACTGCTTCTGTACAAAATAATTAAGAAGGATCTTTTAAATGCTTAGGCCTCGTTCAAAATACTTAGAAGTACGCTGCCGAATATAATATAGAAAAAAACTTCGGCGAACGCCTTGATATATTTTGTGTCTACTTTGTTTCGTGCAGTTTGTATGAAGTTGACCTAAGAAGAAATGACAGCCAATGCTATATTTGCTTTGTTATCTGTCTCGTTGAGTAGTACTATTTGAGTGATCTTTGTGTTCTACGAAAACAAAAATGTGTCAGGTCTTTGTGGAAGTTTTCTAGACTTTTTATAGTTTGCCAACTCCTAACTATTTACTTTAAAGAAATAAATGAGTTTGTTATTTTATCTCCCCTCAACCCGCCGAATGCCTATCGCCCCTTCCAGGCCTGACCCATAAATCCGCCCCTGGTTTGATGTATACACTGAAGGTAAATATTTTATAAACGCATTTGTGGCCTTTAAATACGTACGTTCAAGGGGCCAGGAAACGTCTATTATATTATGCCTTGTACATATTTGTTGGGAACATCATTAATGCCGGTGGTTATGCTTTTAGTTATTTTAAAGTTGCGCTTTGCAATTCAGTATAACTTCCAGCGAATTCTATCGAATTCCAGTGAATTTCCCATCAGTGTCAAGAAGATATGTCACGGTTCGTATACGGACGGCTCATGTGCACTTCTTTGTGAGGACGTAAATGCCCCTCAGGTACGTGTTGGCTAACGCGTCATCCATCTTGCAAGGTGAGTCCGGAGCGGAAACAATGGGATGTGATGATCGCGCGCACCTCTTTCTTCCGGGCGTTTGTCAGAAACACGACTGGTCATCATTTACGTCTCCTGCCGTTTGCAGACGATCTCGAAATCTATCAAAACACATTGACATTAAGTGACTATATTATACTTCAAGAAGATGTTAACGCCATATGTCAGTGGTGTCTAGATAATAAACTTCCACTCAACATTGAAAAAAAAAATTCATATACAATTTTGCGCAAGACCAATCTTACTTTTGTGTACCGCTTAGAAACAGCGGCCATTAACCGTGTGCAGTGTTTAAAAGACCTTGCAGATCTGCTTGACTCCAAACTTATTTTCAACTCACATATGTGGCATGTTGTGAGCTCTTGTTTTAGACTTCTTGGTGCATTCTCACGATTTAGCAGACGTTTACGAGTGTATACCTTTTATTTGTTCTTTACCCGAGCATAGTTCTCCCAAAACATGATTGTTGTTCAGTGATCTGGAACAGTCTTAGTATGACTGCTTTATTATATCTAGAACGTATACAGAAAATTTTTGCTAGAATTTATCATGTTCACATGACTATACGTAAACCTTGAAGTACTGAAATCATTACAGACATCTGAACTCGAGAAAAGACGGTGTTCGCGCGAACTTGTACTTTTTGTTTAAATGTATACACTGTTACTTCGAAATATGCTCATTAGTGGCGTATATGCACTATCATATACCTGGAACAAATGTTCGAAATCACCGCACCTTCCACGTTGACCCTACAATCTTTTGTCACCATCGGGTCGTATTCAAAACTATTTAAACCGGCTAGACTCATCTGATGTAGACACTTTTAATCCAGATTTGTGCCAATTTAAAACGTGCTTGAGACATGTATGTGGTTGATGTATATACGTAGTCCCTGCAGACTATTTCGTTCTATTTGCTTTGCATTTCTTGTATTTCTTATTCTTTTTTTGTATTCCTCTTTTGCTATTAACGTGTACACCAGTGCTCAGGCTTCGGCTGTTTCTGGGCACAATAAATAAAAGTATTATTATTAATATTATTATTATTACTATTATTATTATTAATATAAATTGTTCTGCACTTAGGCACAGTAAGATTGATGGCATTTTAAAAGGTATTTTAAAAGGGGTAGCATACACATCTACGGAAATCACCACTGACGAATTCCACATTTTTCTGCACTTTTTCAAAGATCTGTCATCACCAGGGTTCTCCCTAGGAATGTGTGAGAGCTGGACATTACCGGGGGGGGGGGGGGGGGGGAGCGTTCGTATTTTTGTTAGGTTTTTTAATTCGTCGCATGTTCACCCCCCCCCCCCCAACCCGGACACTGCCGGCGGCGCGCCACTGAGATAGAAAAATAAAAATAAACACGCCGAGCGCCCGCGCTCTTTGTTTGAAGCAGTGTGACAGTGGCGGCAGTCAGCGATGCGATAGCGAACGATAACGTGGCGGTGCGCGGACCTGCTGAGTACGACGGCGACGGTCTTCTGCCATGTGTGCAGGCAAAATCGCATCGTCATCCTGCGACATAAAAAAATCGAGTGGTGGGCAGTACGTTGCAGCGGTGGGTGGGCAGTCGGAGTGGTGGGCGGCGATGCCACTGCCGCCCACCGTGGGGAGAACCCTGGTCATCACTATAAGCATTATTTGCACATCGCTTTCAAAATCCCTCACTTTCATCCGCGCTTTTTGCGTAAGAGTGAGTGATTTGTTCTCCCAAGTGTTTATACGAAATATGGAAAACAAATTCCGCTCGTTTTATGCCCCCGAAATTTTTGATGGTTTTCCTAATGCGTTTACCGATAGAAATGCAAAGGGACAGCTGAAAAGGCTTCTCAAAACCAGTTGCTGAGGTAGGATTACTTGGTGTTATTTCAGTGTACTTTTCTGTGTTGTACTGTTTCCACCTATTCTAAACTGGACGCATATCTTGTTTAGAACAACCTGTTTATTTATTTATTTATTTATTTATTTATTTATTTATTTATTTATTTATTTATTTATTTACAATACTGAAAGCCTTTTCGGGCTGTTTCAGACGTGTACAGCAGTAAAACAACAGAAATAAAGAACCGAAGATCAAGAATCACCACAAGACAATTATTTGAGTCCCCTTTCGGTTGAACAACATCACCGAAAAGTCACCACCACCAAAGAACACTGAATGTCTCCGCATACAGATCAAATAACACACCTTCAAACTTATCGGTACTATCAATCCCAACAAAGAGGTCGCCATCCAAACTATTCCACCCCTCAATTGTTTTTACAAGAAATGAGCACTTAAAAACATGGAGATTTGGGAAATACGGCTTGACTCCAAACTGGTTATTAACTCTCGGTGACCTTCTACCAGCAAGCTGTATATAGCCACTCAAACTGATGTTATAACGCCCATTGTACAGTTGATAGAAAAATTTTAACCTTCCAAATTTTCTCCGCTGACCCAAGGTTGGCAACCCCGTTTTTTAATAGTTCTGTTACCGATTCCGTGTGGCGATACTCTGAATTAACAAACCTTACTGCCCGCCGCTGGATACGCTCAAGTTGTTCTATTTGATATTTGACATAGGGATCCCAGATCACGTGCGCGTATTCAAGAGATGATCGAACTAGAGTCTTATACGCACATAATTTAACTTCAGGCGTTGTATTTTTGAGTGCCCGTCTTAAAAACCCAAGTTTTCGCAAAGCCGCACTACAGACATTTCCTATATGTACCTTCCAGTTTAGATCGTCAGAAATTGTGACTCCTAAGTATTTAAAAGTTTCGGATTGTTTCAAAAGTGCACCATTATAGGAATACGGAAATATATTAGGCGACGTACCTCTTTTTCGTGATTCTTACAAAAGTTGTATTTTCAAAATTTATCTTCATATCCCATTTTTGACACCACTCGTGCGTAGTCATTAATGAGTCATTTAATAGCATTTGGTTCCTTTGTGAGTTAACTTTTTTATGTACATTAGACAATCGTCTGCAAAAAGGCGGACTTCAACAGATGGATGAATTTCATTTACAATGTCATTTATATACGCAAGAAACAAAATTGGGCCAAAACCGAGACCTGAGGCACACCGGAAGTGACTGGCAGTAGCGTGAAAGTTTCCCCCGCGATCTGAACAAATTGAAATCTGTTTGACAAATATGATTTGATCCAAGAAACAATAGGCGTACTTACCCCTAAATCCAACAATTTTTTTAGTAGCTTCGAGTGCGTGACTCAGTCAAATGCTTTTGACAGAACAATTGACATGACACCTACTTGACCACGCTCATTTAAAACCGATACTAAATAATGAGTCGCTTCAAATAACTGGGAGACAGGTGATAACTTCCTTCTAAAACCATGTTGTCTTTCGTAAAACAGGCCATTCTGTTCGATGAACTGTGAGATGCTTACAAATAATATGTTCGAGGAATTTGCAGGCAGTAGAAGGTAGAGATATCGGCCGATAATTTCCAACATCACGTCGACTCCCGGATTTATGGATAGGGACTACTCGCGCAAGTAACCAGTCCTTAGGTAGCCTCCTCTGGCTCAATGACGCTTGAAAAATAGGTACTAAAAACTTAGTAACTCTTAGACAGTAACGCCTCAAAAATTCATGTGGAATGTTATCAGGACCCGGTGCTTTTTTTACATCGATAATGAGTAGCATAGAAAGAACACGCTCATACGAGACTACAATCTCTGTTTCAGGCAGACCAGTAACATTAGTTTTGACGCTTTCACGATCATTACCTTCGGTAAAAACAGAATGAAAAAACTTATAAAATTCAGTCGCCACAATGGCTGGATTGCTGCATTGCTTTTCCATCCTTTATGAATTCGTTATTTCTATGTTCCTTACATGACAGATACTGCCAGAATCTGCGTGGCGAATCCCTTAAGTAATCGCTCAAGGTAGTCGAAAAGAACTCTGTTCTAGCAGCCTTGACCTTTGATCGTACTTCACTGCTTAGATTAGCAATCTCTAGAGCGTTCTTATTTTTTTGCTTTCTTTTTCGTTTTAGTTTACGTTTAGGGTGAATTATGTCCCGCGCTATCCATGGATTAGACTTGTTTCTTTTTATTGTTCTTTTCGGAAGAAATCTTGCAAGACAGTAGGCGACTGCTTTTCAGAAATAGCCCCACAAATAATTTACGTAATTATTTTTATCTATGCGGTCTAAATATAGTTCGAGATAATCTAACATTGATGTGTCGTCTGCTCGTGTAAAAGCATAAAAACATTAGGGTCCGTTTTTTGAAAGCGTAGACTGCCCAACTCTAGTGTCAAGATAACCATTTCATGATCTGAAATTCCGTGCTCTACACACACTTTGTAATTTTAGAAAAGTAATCAGATACCAGGCAGACATCTAATACAGATTGGCATGATCTCTCAATTCGGGTTGGTTCGTTAACTACTTGAGTCATTGAGTCAGTCCATATTTAAGCATTATATCCAACAAATATTCTCCATGTAATCTATCCGCTGTACCTGGGCTTAGTTCGTGCCAATCAATATGTGGCAGGTTAAAGTCACCCGTTAGGTTAATTTTTGTTCTGTTTTTCACAAGTGTTGTTAAATATTCGTCTATTTTCTCCAGGAAAATAATTCCATTGCCCGGGGCCCTATACATGCCACCATTTAAGAAGACCATCTCGTCAAGGGGTAGTTTACACCATACGCTCTCATGGTCGTTAACAGGGTTGTAAAAGTTACTTCAAAAATGTACCTAAGATACAGTTACAGTTACTCATACGGAAAGGTACCTAGGTGCGTATCTAGCTACTGGCTTAAAAATGTACCTAGGTACAGGTACAGTTACTTCAAAGGTACTTTTTATTTTCACGTCAAGTATTTTTCTCGAATTTGTCACATTATTATTGGAAGTAAATCCTTTGTATACTGGGATGTACACAAAAACAAGTTTGATAAACATGCTTTATTGGTGTCAATGGGAGAGATAAAGCAAAACGCTCTCACCAGAGCATTCGAAGACTGTCTTCTTCACTTGAGTGCTCGATTTGACCTCAGAATCAAGACTTTTTCGAAATGTTCATCCGACATCTTCGATCGCAGTTCGGTAGCAATTGTTCCTCCTATGCTAAAAACGCGCTCCACCGCCGCACTGCTTGGAAGCCCAGTGTTGAATTTTAAGAACACGCTTCTCAGCAGCGGCATGTGCTTGAGATGGTCCAGACTTCTTGTCGGAGCAAGTTCAGTGTACTGTACAAACTCCTGCTCCCATGAAGCAGATGAGGACGATGTTTCGACGTTACAGAAGTGCTCACAGTCTTCTTCGTCCTCACCACTTTGTTCGCCTGACGACGCTTTTTCTATCGTTGATGTTCGCATAAGTTCGCTCTTTAGATAATCCCAGGCCCGCTTCCGTTCCACTTCGTTGTCTATCCATGCAACCTTAAATTTTGGATGGCATACGGCAGATATTATCAAATGTTTTTCTTCCTCCATACCTGCAAACCTCTTATTGATCGCCGCGATTAAGCTCATGACCACTGCGCGGCAGTACCTCAAGTTCTACGTCAGCGACGCGGACATTTTTTTGCGAGTGAAGCCACTGTAGGCAGGAGATATGCCATGAACATGCTGTTTTCGCGCTGGAGAAGAGTAATAGCTTGTGCGAGAGGTGTAAACACCCGAACATACTCATCAATAAAGTCAATGTCTGACTTTGTGAATCGCAGAATTTTAAAATTCTCACAAACGTTCTTCAAATTTCCCCACTGTTAACAGGCATTCCGTGAAGCGATTTAAGGTAACCGTATGTAGAGTTCCACCGCGTGAGGACGGGCGTGGGCAAATATCCTTCACAGCTTGAAGAGATGGCGTCAGCAACCACATATAGACCTCGCTTGCTTCTTCCATAATGCCGACCACTTTGTGAAAGTCTGCCATATTTGCTTCTTCAGCTGCGGCGACGATTCTTCAGCGTTCTCCACGTCCTGCAGAATTAGAAGTAACATCAACTGATTTCCGCTGTAAGAGTTTGCCTATTTACCTTCGTTGCGATCAGACTCAGCATATGGCACACACACAGCGCTGGTGGTGAACGAAGTGAGTAGACCCCATCAGATTGGTCGCGAGCTTCGAGGACGTTATAGATTGGAACAGGTGCACAGATTTCCTCCTCTATCTCACTCTCCAATGATATGTCTGTGTAGTCTTCATACTGCCGTCCAAAATGGCTGTATAAAATAAAAAATAAACATCTATTCTGGCGAAATTGTTCGAATTTTCTAGTAAGAAATATCAAAGATTTCATTTTCACCTGAAAGCCTTTATGAAATTGGAGCCGTTGTCCGTTGTGGTACAGGTTAGTTTGTCGAGGCTATCGTACTCTGTGTATACGTCTTCTAACGTAGATGCAAGAACATCGAATGTGTGCCTTCCTCGAATGCGACGACAGCCCAGCACAAAAGAACACCTTTCCAGCGTGTCTGGGTCGATCCCATGTGCTGTCACCCCAAAATAACTCCTTGAGACACCAAAATAAATTATGGCACTGAGAATACCGCATAATGAAGAGAAACAACGACAGTTACCTCGTATGAAGTGACCAGCAGTCCGCAGTAGAAGAAACATACTAAAGATCGCCAAGCTTTTTTCTTATAAATTCCTTCGTCTCAGCCGCATCCTTACTGATTTCGCTCATCAACTTGGGTCAACTCATCACGTGACGGCAAGGGAAGCCGCACTGCATCAGATGCCTGAAACTCCTCTGTTCCACGAAGGAGAACGGCAGGTTGGCATTTACTACCAGTTCCTGAGCCATTTTGTCTAATGCATCTGAAAACCAAATATCAGTTCATTCAATAAATGCAGGGTTGCTCTTCGGTAGCAGTACGAATGTATCTTAGAACGTATTGTAGACAACTCTCTGTCTGTCAACACTCAAGTATGTTAAAGAACTCCGGCACGTAGCCAGGATCTTGTTGCTGGTGGGAGGGCGGGCGGGGAAGGGGGGCGATTATGACAAGATGCTATAGGTGGAAGAGTGAGAAAGGAGGTCCCAGCAAAACAAGATTTGAGGGGGGGGGGCAACCCCCTGGCGTCGCCTGAAGAAACTCCCTCCTGGTTTCTAAAACACCCCCAAAAATACTACTTCCAGAGTCACAGTTATAATTACGTGCGGAAAATAGTATTGGGAGACCTTAGATATGTAAATGTTCATTTCACATAATTAAGCACAACAAAACTGGCAGGCTTCGTTGTCAAAACTTAATGCAGCAGTAGAAGGATACCAACATCAAGGGCAGATAATATAAGTACTCGTACTCTGGCCGAACGGGGACTTCGAGCTCCTGATGTAGTCCGCCACTGATGGCTGGACTGCTGCTATTCTATGTTGTGGAGGCCCTGTGCTACATTCGGGTCTTTCCTTGGGTGCCGCGGCTTTTCGTTTTACCCCGGCGACATTCGTCTTGCTCTTGTCGACACTCTTTAGTGCTTCCTTGTGAGACCTCTGGAATAAGCAAAGCATGAGTAGTTAATACTTATTGCACCGCATCAGAACAGCTCAGCGGCGCAGGACACTAGTCCAACTAGGTTTCAGCATTAGCACTTGAGACGAAAACTATATTTCTGCCAGACGCCAAAGATGGTCAACAGCGGCGGAAAATTCCGGACGTGCGGGCATTATAAAAGGAAAAAGTGGTTGTTTTCAGTAAAACTAAATTGAAGACGATATCTAATTCACCAATAACAAGGCAGCTTACAAATAATTGTTGTAGGTCGGGCTACAGGCTACAAACAACCTATTCGCTAAAACGTCATTCGCGAAAACTCCATTCGCTTAAGTGATTCCTATTCGCTAAAGTGTCATTCGCTAAAACGTCATTCGCTCATATAATATGGACCACTTACCATCAAATGCTTTCTGACATTAGACGTGCTAGTGACGGACGCCGAGATGATCTTGAGTTTCGGGGCGCACTTCAGACACCTAACATCAATGTTCCCATTCTCTTTCGTTTTCACGAGTATAAAATAATCCCTACAAAAGGGCCATGGTACGTCTGATTCGCCTTCTTTTACGCTACTGACGATGGCCGTCTCATTGATGATCGAAGACATGACGATGAAGGCAAATTGCGGCCGCAAATCAACCAGGCAACCAAAGACAATGGGGCTGAATCAACCGACTCAACACTCGACCGGAGAAGGCAGCACGTAACGTAGCGACGTGGCCAAGTAGCCTTCGTTGTTGTTGTTTCCGAGAGACCTCTGTTTTTCTCTTTCCTTCTCCTCTTCTTCGCCACGGCGGCACGCTTAAGGTCTGTTCACACGACGCATCTTTTAGGCGCTCAACAGTTTCGGGACACTCATGTTTCGCGAAATGTGCTCGTTCACACGTACCACTTCACGTGCAACAACGATGACGTTTAGACTCGCGAAAATAGTTTCGGTGTTGGCCGTAATGTGCGTTTCAGTTGAAAGCCAACCACACAGGCAAAGTTACGTGGTCCATTACAGTGCCGTAGCTAACAAAATGACTTCTTGAAATTTATCGAAACCACTGCCATTCGGACCACCCAGTATTTCCGAACGTGACACACACACACCGATGCACCTTTTTGAGTGAGCTCCGAATCAGATCGCTATTTATCTGGGGACCTTTGCGCATTTTATGCAGTCAATTCACTTTAATTTTTTTCTCACATCTACTTGGAGCGATCTCGCATGTGCGCAAAGCCGATTGAGGCGGCAACCTGTACAGTACGTGCGGGACATGTGCCGGCGCCGAGCCCGTACGCAGCCAATTCATTGCCAAAGCTCCTATCAGTGCACATGGTATTCATAGAAACGCTACGTGCCCAATCTGGTTACTTCTCGGCGCCTATGTCTGCCCCGATTTTACTGTGCCAACTGTTTCAGAGAGCGCACATGGTTTCACGTTCGCTTGCAAACAAAGCAAACTTGGTTTCAGTTTACTCGATGCTCTCTTATCCAGTGGTATCGTCGCGACAACAACGCTATGAGCACTATTCTAATCTTGCCAACTCCCGCTAATTGTTTTCGTCCATCGCTGGATTTTTTTCCGATATGCTACTCAGTTTTCCTCCAGTGGTGCTTGACGTGCTTGCGGAAGCGCCCGCAGTATCCATCGTTCGTGGTTTCGGTTTTTTTCGGATTTGGCTCGGCTACAACACCGGCAGTGAAGTGGACTTCTCAAACAGCTCGCTCCCCCTCAAAAGCCACGTGAGAGCATTTCTGAGCGGCCATTGGCGGCGCCCTCAGAGTGATTGACAGGACTCGGCAAAGTTTCAGCAAAAGCTCGCTCCAGAAGCGAGGTGTGCGCGCAACTTTTTTAGATGCGTGCGTCCTTCTCGGACTCGTTCAGACGGCGCGACCATTTCGCGAAACTACATTTCGCGACACTAGATGCGCGAGAAAAATGCATCGTGTGAACGGGCCTTTAGCATAGAGCCCGAGTTGCCCGGGCGCCCGGGCCCGGATAGTGGCGCCCGAGAGTCCCGACAGGCCGGAGCCAGTCGGCGAGAAACAGCCACCGGAGGAGCCTCCAACTCGGTAGAAGTTGGCAAATGGCAAAACAGAAGGGCCCGGGGAGCCAATAAGGTCACTGGAGCGAGGCACGTGACGGCGCTGCACAGATGTCCACATCGGAGTTGAGTCCTCACGTGCCTAACTCTCACGCTCCAATTGGCTCACCGAGGACACAGCTTCCACTGTTTACGACGTCCCGCTCAAACTCGCTTGTTGACGTGGCTTGACCTTCAGCGCCAGCACTGGCATCGAAGCCGTCGGCGGGCCCAGAAGACATCGGCCGCATGGAGAAACGAAGAGTCGAGTGCACACGCACCTAACCTTCGCAACGAGACGACGAGCGAAAGTCTTCAAGCTTTCACGTTTTTCTTTCGTTTTAGGAAGGAAGAGAATATTTTAACGCGAGCGCGTTTAGCAGCTCGTGTCACACAAAATCCGTCGGATGTCGGTGGCGGCGGTAGCGTGACGGGAAATTCCTGAATGGTCGATAGGGTCGTGACGTCACAGCCACATGACTTCGCGCGGGAATTTCAAACAACCCACAACGCTCATGTGAAACGTGACATCACGCGTGAAATGAAGGTGGTTAAAGACATACGAATTAATGGTCGCCGCGTGTTTCAAATGATCCCACTTAACAAACTAATTCATTTGCCTCAAAAAATATTTGAAGAATTCACGCAGGATCGCACCCACGACCCTTCGGTGTCGAGCCAGACATGCTACCGACTAGGCAACGGAGGGCTTGGGAATGGCACTGCGATCCTGCCGTCATTAGAGTGCCTTGATGTCTGTCTGTGTCGGGGTAAAGGCATTATCGCATCGAGTGTTTTAGCGCGTGGCAAGCAAACACAGAAATAAACCTTGCGGGGTAAAATGGCGTCAAAGCACTGGCAAAAGATCCTCGATCGCGCCGGGAGTGTTGTATCATAAGAGATAGGTCGTTGTGTGACTCAAGAGCATTAGAAGCGATGGAGAAGGCCATGCGAACGGGGCCCGATAACCCTATCGCGTTCAACTCTTAAAGGCGAAGGTTAATCGTCCTCCCAGTTTTTTTTCTTCACAAACATTTTCAGTTTTGTAATGTGCAAAATTTGAGTTCGATTTAATGCGTGGAAACACTACGTGATGTTAAATTGCTTTACGACTGTAATTATAATTTATCTTCAGTTATATGTTATATTGTATTTTCTGCGATTTTGACGAAGTTAATAAAAAGTACCTGTAAAAAGTAACTTCACTTAGTTACAAATTACTGGAAAATGTACCTAAGATACAGATACAGATACTGAGAAATGAAAGTATCTAGGTTTGTCCCTCAGGCACAACAAAAGTACCTAGATACCGATTTACCGTTACTTGTACCTAGGTGCTTTACAACCCTGGTCGTTAATACCAGGCAACGCCTCATACTTTAGAGTGTCCTTTACGCGAATGGCAACGCCTCCTCCTCTAGTTTCTCTGTCCTTCCGTAGCACGCTATAGTCCATGGGAAATACTTCGGAGTCGGCAATGTTACTATGTAGCCAAGTCTCGGGTACGACAATAACATGTGGATCATGCTGAATAATAATATATTCCGATTCCGGAATATATTACTTGCAAGACCTCAAATTTACAACAAGCATAAAGCACACGGTCTCTGCTCAAATTCTTTAATTAGTAGACGTTTTAGGGCTTATGTTCATACTTAAGAAATGGAGGCAATATCTGTTGAGTTCCGGACCAGTTTTTTTATTTCTTTTAAATACAGGATGGAGCACGTAGTTCGAGATACTTATTGTCCATTTTTGTCCTGCGAATCTTTCGATATTGAAACCAAACGCGTGTGGCATGCGCCGGAAGGACAGCCCTCGTTTGACACCGGGGTCACGTGTTAATGACGAAATTTACGTCACTTTGTTTTGCGTCATAGCGCATCAGAGTTGATGCAGACGGTGTTCCGTGGCGGTTCAACTAAAGCGATAGCTCACCTTATCCTCCGCGACAATTTGCTTTTGCTTTGCGGCGCGATATCACTGAAAAAACGTTTAATCACGGGTACGAGTAAGGAAAAAAGATACCACAACATAACTACTAAAGTATAGTATTGGTATCGACGAATTTCCAGGACGTGATTTGACAACGAATAACTCGAACTGCGTGCACGAACCAGCATTTAAGATATGGGCCCGCGTTTAACAATTATTGCCTACATTTCTGATGTATAAATGCATTAACATATCCCAAAATATCTAAGTGAAATTTAATTACTGAAAAGTTTGTTAATTAGTCATATATTAGTTGCATTCTATATATAACATAATGTCCGCCTGCCGTATAACCAACGAGGTAAAGGGGCTTAAGCCGCGTTTACATGAATGCGACTTAGTCGCATCGAATCCAGTTGTCGCATTCAATGCGGTCATGTAAACAGCATAATGCGCAAAGAAAGCGCATCGCATTCAAGTCGCTAGACAGATGTGGATCGTGATGGCGAGTGCGCATTCATTCAGCCCATGTAAACGGAGGTCGCATCGCATTTTGGAACGGAGAGGATTATGGGAAGGCGCTCTCTGCGGGAGCGAGTCAACAGCTGAGAACATGGCGGCGGCCAACCTCGTATGCGGCGCGGAGAGCAATCCCGTATGGTCGCCCGCAATTTTTTCCCGAGAACAAACGTGAGCTTTTATTGCCATCATAAGTAAGCGGAATGTAGCGGAGCTGCTCGGTGAGGGCGGCCCCCGTCCAAGCCTTGCGAAGTACGACTAACGCGTCCGAAGGGGTCCCAAAGGGTTCGGCGCAAGCACGAACGACACCGAGAGCTCCGAGCACTGAAGAGCACTGCATAGTAGCGCAGAACGAGCAGCTCCTACCTCGGTGCAGTTCTTGGCTGCGCAAGAGCCTTTCGTACTCGTGGTCCGGTTGGTCCGGTCGCGATCGGCGAGGTCTGGCGCGGCGAAGCGTGGAGGCTTCCTCAAAGCGTGCGCACACACGTCGCCTCTGGTCCGGAGTGACCCGCACTGTAACAAATGACCGTAAAATGAACAGCCACCTGAGAGTAAATATCACGGGGCGCCCACCGTAAAAAACAAATACGGTATGTTGACCGTTTCTTACCAGTGAAAAGGAAAAGAGAGAAGGCGCAGAGGCGAAAAAAATGAAACGGAACACACCGATCAACTAGGCGCCACGCTCCACACGCACGCACGGCGCGCACGTGATGTGTTGGGCCATGGCTGGCCGCCTTCTGCGCCTGCGCCATCTCTCGCAACTCTTGGCTGCTCCTTCCCGCTTTTCTACTTTTCTCCTTTATCTCGCGTTTGCGTGGTGTTCGCGGCTCGCGCAGCTCGCGCCTCGCCTTTTGCGTCTCCAAGCAAGAAAACAGAAAGCGAGGAAAGTTTGCAGAAGGGGATGCTGGGAGACACCGTTGCGGCCTCGGCGGCGGAGTACTCGAGGTGTTTGGCGGGTCCGAACGTAAACGAACGTAACGTGAGCATCATTTTGAATGTGAAGGTGGCAAGCACGATCCGAACCTGAGAACGGTTTGCCCGTGGCCCGCAAGATCGAGAAACAAGAAGAGCCGACACCGACAAACCGCGACCACGTGCATATTCACGGGGTGCATCTCTGACCGGCTGGCGATCGTCGTTTGCGCAACTTTTCGGGAAGGAAGCACATCCGATTGAGGCCCAGTCAAAGGTGGTTTCGGATTAATGCTGCACATTCTCGCGATTTGTCGGTCTTGGCTCATTTCTCTCGCTTTAGTGAGGCGACGGCGTGAACAACCATGATTGTTTGCCGCGGTTGTTCAAAAGGTACAACCACGTTGGTCGAGTATGCGCGTCATTAGGGAGTTTTAGAATACCGTAAGCATTTTTGGCGCACGCGTTAGCGCACGTGCGTTACGCAAGAGAGTTGTTTGAACCGCATGCAAGCGATTTGGCGAGCGACGGCGCGACCGGCTTCGCTGTCGCTCGGTCAGTCGCGCGACGAGGCAGACCGCATGAAAGCGACGGGAGCGTCGCTGACTCTCGTCGCGGTCGCTCGCTAAATCCCTTGCATGCTGTTCGGCAGCGACGCAAAAGCCCAAGCATCTCGCGCTTGCAACGCCACCAAGACAGCCACAATTTTTATTTCACACACAAAATTCTGTAACGTGAAAAAAAGCAAGTCTTTTGGTTTAGAGTAACATTATAGATATGTTTAAACATGAGAATGCGACGCGAGCGGTCGACCGGTCGTGTCAGCTTGCGTCGCCTCGGCAAGAGGTGTCTCGTGTATTGACCTTCGCACACCGTATCTTAGCCGAAAAATGTTCGCGCGTCGCAAGCATTAAGTTGCCGGTGATCGTTGCCAAACCGAGTGCATTGTCGTCCCCTATTGAAAATCGCTGTCACGAGGATGCCGCCAACGTCACGCTCACGACGCCGCCAAAGCGGCCGCAGACGTGGTCCTGGGAGCCGCTATTTTTTAACTGTGCTCGTCTTGGCTTTAGCCAACTTCTCATCACGAATCCTTCTTGGAGGATCGCAAAGGCTCTTTGCGTACGCACGGAATTTCCGAAAAATAGCGCACGCAAAGCGCGAAACGTGGCTAGTGATCGGGGCTTGCGCAGTGGCGACGATGCTATTCTTACGTACGCAAAGCTTTAGCGTGCGCTATTCTGAAACTTCCTAGTGACGCATCTTTAGAGAGCACATGGACAACGCGCAGTCAGTCAGTTGCCTGTATTTTAGCTCTAACAAGCGGTTCACCGCGAAACCTTCGTTTGCGTCTCACCAATGACACAACCATGACCATTTATCACACCTAAAGCCAGATTGTCTTAAAAAAGATAAGTGGTTGTGGAAGTGGGGATTTGTTTTAATATAACCATGCATCTTTCAGTTTTTACAGCCATTTCTAACTGCTGCTCAAATCGAGGATGGCCTTCCACTTCTCTCTGGGTGTGTTTATGACTACATTGTGTCATTATATGTACTGCAATATGCCCTTTCTTCAAACTGAGTTCCAGAATTTCAAGTTCAAATCTTACAAATTGTAATTAATGCAGAAATATAATATAATTGGGGTCAAGGGTTTTCGATTTAAACCAGTAAAAGTGGCAAATTCATTTTTATCAATTCGGTTTTAACCGGGAAAGGTCAGTATTTCAGGCCACTGTGGCAAGCCAAGAGGAAGGGGATATTTCAGTGCATTTGACCGAGTAATCGACTATCTTATCTAGGAAACTGTGAAGTGTTCTGTTGGTGGAGGGCCTGTGTGCAGGACAACACTCTTTAAGCAGTACTTAGGTTTGTCATGGATGCAATCTGCATTCATTTGGTGATTTAGTCCTTGTGCATCAAGTTGGCTGTCATCTTCTAAAGACCAGATTTGGAGTTTTTTTGTTGCTTGTCAAGCCATTTGATATAAATGTGAAGAGCAGAAAAGTGCCAATAAGTATGCTTGCGAATTTCACAATTTAGAATTTGTCATCGTCCCTACGAAAGTGGTAAACAAGTTTATTTGTCATGTCTGCAAGTGTGGCTGCGAGTATATAATTCAGATCTGTGTAATGTACTGCATTTTGGATTGACCTCATTGAAAAATTGAACTAATCAATGCATATTCACCGAAAAAAAGGGTAAGCTTTCATTTTTTTAACATATTCACTGGTAAAACTGCAAACTTTATTTCCAAATAAAAGTTGAAAAAAGTATGTCAAACTCTAGAACCATAAAAACCAAAAAAACACAGATCTATAAATATAAAGTATGTCTCAGAGCTTAAATTAAAAACAAATCATTTGAAGTGTTTCACATATCTGTCAGACAGGTCATAAAATCTACAATCACTACGTGTAGTCCATAGCGAGAATACACATTTCTAAAGTCACTATAAATGACAAACTGTTTGGCTTCCTTGCAACCAACACAAGTGTATGCTGGATGTAATGATACAGTGAGTATCCATGCAAACGCGGTGGTCATATGCAGCTGGGGAGGGAGGGGATCTTGAAGCTTCATGTTCAGTTTTGGTGACAGATGTATCCCTCCACTAACAAGGAAACATTTACCTAGGTGCCTTCACGGGCCGTATTCTTCCTTCCTGCTCTAGAATTCTGACTGGCCTACACTCGAGCTCACTCACTCATAGTGGAGCTAAGGTAATGCAAGCCGATTATCTCTCATCCTGTCGGCAACAAGTCATGTCAGAAGTGTTTGGAATGTGGAGGTGAGACCGACAATAAAGGGGAGGGACGAAGCTTGGCCCCTTCTCTTCCCCCAGTATTGTTTTTAGAATTATCTGAAATGTACACGATGTGGAGGTGCAACCCAGCCCCATTGTTCTAATGCCTTGTCAGCATCTGTGCTCGTTAACTGAATATTTTAAATATTTTTAGGAGATATGTGTACTGTCCCCAAGTACGCATTCAGCATCGATGGCAGGCTCATGGTTGAGAAGATACCAAACCCACAGCGTGTGCTGCACTCTTCGTGAGTCACTATTGCCTTACCATCTGCTACGCTGAGGGCCTGACATCAACCCTGAAGTTCTTTCAGAGGTGATTTCCTGTTCTGCGATTTTGGTAGAGTATGTGGATGGCTACTAAGACTCCATACTTTTTATCTATATCATTTCCAGGCTTACTGTTTCCATTGAAAGAAAGCGAACACCTTGCCCATTTTTTGTCATGAAAGACATGCAGCCACAATTGGTACCTTACATTAACCCTCTTATTTGTTAAATAGAAGCGCACATATCTCATTGATGGGAAAGTTGTCCCAATTGCTTCCACCAGCTCCAATAACCTATAGCTCCTACATCCTGCACCAACGCTGTACTTTTAATTGAAATTCAACCGGAGCAGAGGCCACAGACCGAGCGCACGCATTTCGCCGCGAGGCACTGCACATGTGATCTCGAGACATGAGAGTAAAAACCATTTTTATCTGATCTCGCAGTCAATGGAACCATTTCTATTCCATGTGCGTGTAGACCTGTGGTCTTGGTGTTTCATTAGGCAGCTGGACTGCATTGTAATAATGAAGCTCAGGCAACTCAGAAATTAATTTCGGGGGAAATTTGCACACAAAGATAACGCAGTCTCAACCTGGCATGTGGAGACGAAAAAAAACCCAGCAAATTTACAAATAGAGCTGATCTTTCCAACTGATTTGCCCCTTCTGACCATTTCATGTCATTTCAAAGTGCCCATCGACAACAACAAAAAACACAGCAATTTTGCATATTTTGATTTGCACCCTCTTCTCACTGTAATGTTTTCGTATACAAGCTTAGGTTTTGGTCCCACCCATCCTAACTTGAGGGTCCTCAGGTTAGGAGAGCTGCACGCGACTCAAGAGCCACAGTTTGGCCCCTCCCGATATTGTCTCTACTCATTATTTGACTTTCTCTCTAGTCTCTCCCTTCGATCGTGTATGTATATGTGGCACATACGACTAAATTGACTAATTTTTTAGGTTACCAGCTTGGACGAAATGTGTTTTTTAAACGGATGCTGAACCGAAATCTGGATTCCACAAAACACGCAGCAAAAGCGTGCAACGGGACGCTACAAACACCAAAACATCACTCATACGGCGATATTTCGAACAGATGACCGTATTTTTTTTTTAAAAAGGAGGCGCATTTGACATAAATGTTTACGTCAGGTTTTTCTGAGAAGGAGAAGGAACGGCCTCGCGTCTTCTTCGCCTCGCCGCCTTGAGGGAGCAAAGCGAAGAGAGGAGGAAACGAGATATCTCACGCGCCTCGTCGGCCTGGTTCAATCTTGACTACTTTTTCCAAAAACACGGCCGTTCATTCGAGATATCGCCTTACGAGTAGTGTTGTAGGGATTGTAGGGTCCCACCTACATCTCCTTTATTTTTTTTTTAATCCAAATTTCAGTTCACCATTTTTTTAATGGAACTGATGTTTATTGCAGAGGTTTTCTGAGCATGAACCGTGGCACCAGAGCCAAGCAGCCCAAAATCAGAAGTCAACAAGAAAGTACTTAACCTGGTCAAGAAAATAGCACAGCTGGAGCGGAATGTGTGAAGGTGTAAGTATGATTCGCTACAGTGTTTACTTTATGAATGGGAAGTAGAAATGAGGCTCATTTCAAAGAGAAGCATAATGTGAAACAATTCAATGAGCGTAAGAAGCCACTGCTGCAGGAATACATTTATCATTAACCAGGAGTATGTGAGGGTTTTGTAACAGAGCACTGTCTTGGCAAACAACGAGAATTACTCACTTGATATAGTGTGTTTGTCTGCCATTTAAAAAAAATAGTGTTTTCACTTCATTTTTTACAAAAAATATCTACGATTCAGCACCTGATTAGTACTTGTGAATCGGCACCTTCATCAAATTATCTCTGCTGGATAGGAAGACAATGTTAGCACACAGCTTATTTTTAGAGCGAAATTTCCAGTTGTAGACAGGTACCTGGGAATGTTAGTTTGTGAAGCAGTGGAGGCAAATTGCAACTGTTACCTGTTTACAATAATGGTTCTTTATTGATTCTGGTGAGTGAGCATATAATCAGTGAAGCATTCGGATAAGGTCGCATGAATTCTTGTGTAAAGGGGATGTCAGGTTTCAACAATGTGTTTTGTTAGTCGAGTTTCATGGCAAAAGCCAGTGACTAATACCCTAGTTACACGGGCCGCTTTAACTGTGGTTAAGGAAACGGCAGTTAGCGGCAGCTGTGGTTTGACGAGACTGAACTGAGATGGTGTTAACGGCCATTTTGCTTGCGGTTGATGGGTTGAAGCCAAAACGAAACCAACTGCAATGTCCGGTGTTTCGATCAAGGACACATTTATTTTATATTCCTTTTAACTGCTTCAAGAACCCCTAAAAAGAAAAAAAACGTTTAACAGTCTGTTTTAAGTCTGTTTTAGAGACGCAACTCAAAAAATTAATTTTACGCAATTTTTTTTTACTAGAACAGTATTGACATGGCGTATTCGCTTTTGCGGCATATCTGTTTCCGAGACATATTTTTTTCTGCAAGGTTTGTGCCCATGGTTCTTTTTAGGTGTGTCCCCTGGCATTCCGAAATAGTTAGTGCTTTGATAGATGGCAGTGCTGCGGTCGTCGCCATCTTTAGTTGAGTTAGTGAGCCCAAACTGAGATCGTGGAGCTCAATTTGCACTAACCATGGTTTTGTGCTAACCGCAGCTTGGTCAGCCGTGTAACTGTGCAAAACTCCAGTTTAGAGTAACTGCACTTAGCTTAACTGCAGTTATAGGTGGTTGTGTAACAGGGGTATAACACACTACCGACTGACATGTCACACTGACAGTTACAATAGCGAGTAAATGGTGGCATCTAGTCACCACTGTTCCAAAATCATTTGATGGCTGAGTAGTTTAAACATATAGTACACAAAATTAGCTCAAAAGAATCCTTTCCTCTGCCTTAATGTTTATTTTATTTTTATTTTCCACCAGCTTTTAATTTAAGACTTTGCCTTATTATTTTTATGATAATTTCGTGATCAATTTTTTTTGTAATTTGACTTTTTCTTACTTTTACTCTGTTTTTCTTTCTTCTCTTCTTTTTGATTTTAGTCTCAATTTTATCTTTGTCTTCGCCTATTCTTATAAAACATCCGGTTGTAAGTAGCGCTTTGTCCTGTCTCCTCCTTCCTGTGTTCATTTTTCGCTCTCATTTTGTGCACCATTGTTCGTGGGAGGCCGTCCGGCTTGTCACCATGCTGGGAATAGCGGGCCAATGGTGATCACATTGTTCGCGGGATCACATAACCATCATCACTGTGTGGTCACTTGACTGCGCTGTTAATAGCGAACCAAATCATAGTCAGATGGTCACATGATCATTATCTATTGTCCATGACCGTACACAGCATGCGTAGGTCTGAGTGAGCCCAACACAGTCTGAGCTTTCGTAGTCTTGATGAGCATAATCAAGCTTGCCTAAATTTTTTTCTTACATTACTGTGATGCTGCTTATGCCTACATTGCACCACAAGTTAATTCATCCCATCAATATAGAAACCAATTGATCAGGCCCTGCTTCATGGCTGGACCATCACGGTGGGCTGGAGCAAATCAAAACTTATTGCTGCTCTGGGCAGTATACTATTCAATTTTACTTTTGTAAAATTGCTTCTGTGGACTCAAGTTTGGTCATTTTTGGCACTATGCATGACTGTTAAATCTAGTTAGTTAGCCCGCTTCATTGGGTGTCGTTTTCACCATACGTTTGTGCACCACAGAGAGGTGGTAACCACAGGTTTCACACTGCAATTCTGCAAATCTCGTTTAGCTGTAGCACAGCCACATGCTTGGGGGTGAAAGTTATCATTTGAGCATATGGTCCACGGGTCTTTGAATAAAGAGGGAAGTTGTGAAATACTGATCTAAAAATTCTAAATTACTGTAAACTTAAAAAACAAAAACAAAAAAAACAAGTGGTTTGCTAGTACGGGGTCTCCCGGAAAAGTTCCCGCACAAGAATGGCCTACAAAATTGGACATATATATTATTTAATACATGGATTAAATGATGGAGATGTTAGCACTGTCAATAACAGTGCGGACAAATCAAGTAGTAATATTTCTTGAACTGATATATTACTAGTTAGATTTACATGTTAGAATAAACATAAAAATCTTTATGTTAAATGCAAGTGATGTGCATTACTAAATTACACAATTTTTGTTCTTGAACTTTGACACTACTGGTGGTAATATGGGGGTGGGAAAGGAAAGCAGCCATTGTCTTCTGGTTTTGACAGGTGAACAGATGAATCTTAATGCAGTATTCACAACGGAATGAATAAGAACACGGTGTGCATTCGTGCTCCAAAAGTTATTTTGCTGCTTGAAAATAGATTTTTGGCTGGTCCAGAAGGTGCTCTGAAATGACTTAGACTGTTCACATCACTTCAGCAATAGCTTGGAGTTACTTTCCTTGATTTGTTTTAGTGTGTGGTTTTCTACCAATTCTGTTCTGTTTGAATTGTGTGCAGTCACAAGGTCGGTCATCCTACGTGCACGGGACAAGGCACGCAACATGGGGCTCAAGGCTCATTCAACACAAAGTCTTTGCATCAGGAAGATTTCAGCAGCCACAAGCAATGGCACTTGGGTCTAAATTTGGTAAGTATGGCAACATCTAAAAACCCAACTGCTTTTGTGAAAAAAAAAACATTGGGGGACATTTATGTGTAGCTTTAATATATGACACGATAGCGGGAGGGCAGGGGGTGGAGGAGGAGAAGGGAGGCAGGGGCAGGGAGGGTAGCAGTGGGAAAGGAGATTGGAGTAGTGGGGAGGGGAATCCTATAATTGCTTGCATGCACAAGGGATCATGGAATTGCATGGGATTCCTTATGCACGCAAGACATTGTGAAATTTTCTCGACGCTCCGACGCTGGAAGCCGGATCTTTTGCTGCATGGGAGCATTAACGCTATTGTGTTAAAACATAACCTAACTTAACTTCACTTATAACTGGAACATAGCTTTACTACACTGCCAGTTGTTACATAAAACAATGTCTATATGTGATGCTAGAAATGAGACATGGTTAGCATGTAGTCATATTTTGGAAGAAATGACGGCACTGTAGATATAATGGATCTTATACATGATAAATATAGGCCTATGATACGAGAAGTATGTAAGTGGTGGCTGCATCCCAAGCTGTCCATATTTATTTTGAAAATCATCTCAAGCTGAAGTGCTGAGAACACTGCTGTCACAATTTGTTTATCTGTAGCAAAACCTGGCACAGCGCACATAGATTGTATTGCAAGCTAAGCCCGACATTTCCAGCTCGCTCTGAGTATTCATATCTCTTACGGTGACAAGAGCATTGTATTCTGTGTTGGTGGGGAAAGTCTAGTTCTATGTTAGAACAGCATCACTGCCGAAATGGGTGAGTCTTAACAGTCAACCAGCTTAACTAGTTGAACAAGAGGAGTAAATTTCTATGTGAGCTGTGTAATTAATGTAGACCCCTGACCTTGAAAACAAACTCATTCTGCTCCTAAGTTGATAAATGTCTAGTAAGTGAATATCAGGCTTTCCCATCAAATGGCTGTATTTTAGTGCAGCACTCTTTACCAAACTTTGTCCATATTCTCTCATTCATTTGCCAGGTATATCGGGGCTGTGCAGAGATACTGAAATGGCATTCGTGAACACCAAAATACATGTACTACGAAGCTAATATATAGCTTCTGAGATATAATGAAGTTTGACTCGATTTGCGGAATCTAAGTTATAGTATTCAGTTGTCACACAAAACTTCTTTCAAACATTGGAAGCACTATCGACATCATTATTTTCTTTACTTAGCGAATAAAGCGTGGCTGACATTATATAACATATCTATTAAATGGCTCCTTTTTTTGGCATATTCATATATATTATATTCATAAAGGGTTTCTTTCTCTTCCAGATCAAAGGGTACTTGGGCCTGGGGTCTCGCCATCCAAGTAAATAAATGTGCTGTTTCTATTTCTATCCAACACATTATTTATGCAGTGTTCTGGCTTAACTGCATTTGCATGTACATACACAGTGATCGAATTGGAGACATGAAGACCACTCTCCAATTACAACATACAGCATGCCACAAATTTTACAGGCACAAAATTTCTAACCTAAGGAAGCTTCATGGCTCACTGTTTGATTCATTGTCTGTTGACCAGTAGTAGGAAGTAAATTGAAGAAGCGAAACATATGCGGTGAAACGCTGAGCATGTCGTACAATGCAGTGGGAAGATGATAGAATCCGACAATGCTTATTTTTGTCGAATTCTGCAATCTTTTTGACACGTTGTACGAAGTGCTAAGCGCTTCATTGTGCCAGCATTTTGCACCTTCAATTTACTTCTTACGATGGTCAACCGGCAGTGACCTGAACGGTCAACATTTTTACGGTAACCATTAAATTAACGGTCAGTTGACCGGCAAATAAACTGGCACCATGCCGTGATTTTAACGGCAGTCAGTAAATCTCGTTTACGGTCTGTTCAGTATCCCCCGTGAAATTAACGGTATCCTTTTTTACTGTGACCGTTTAATTCACTGGAAGATGACGGTCAGACCGTAAATTTGAATTTACGGTCTGCCGTATAAATTACGAGAAGTTGCTGGCAGCCAGAATGCCGGTCAACTTACCGTAATTTTCACGGTCCATTTTTTACAGTGCGGCGGCCCGGCCGGGAGCTCTAAACGCTTGGGTTTTGATGTTTCTTCCGTCTCGTAACTTCTTCCACAGCACCGAAGACAGCGCGGGCACGATCTTTGCGTTCACTGAACGCGTCGAAAGGCCTCCATGTGCGATGCACCGGAAAACGTGGTGCGGCTGGTTCCGGAACTGCATAACTTCGAGCTTTGACATGGTGTGGCGCCACCTTCGTGTAGGGCTTAGTGCGCATTCATGTAAACATTGCCGCGTCGGCTTCGTTCGAAGAACGAGTGGAGTCGATGCGCTGAAGTCGCTTTTATGTAAACGAGGCTTTAGGGCGATAAACCAGGGTTCCGGTCTGCACCAGAAAGTAACACTCCCCCCCCCCCGCCCCTCCCGCCAGGCCGCTGCCATCGTACGCAAATGTGACTTCTCGTCAAGTGACCAAACCAAACACGTGGCGTAACAGGAAATATGGCAGGGTCCAGGCAGCGGCTAGCCCCATCTGGGCCGGAGCTTGTCGTGTGCGTTGTTCGTTATCATTGCTCTCAGCGAGTTGATTTCAGATGCGGGAGCCGTCGTGTGAAGCCCTTCAAAAACGAATTCAGAGATCAGCCTGGTTTTTCACGTACGTATGACGTGAAAATGCGGAAGAACGGTGTGCATTTCAATGGGCATCGAGGTGGATATCGCCACGAAAGAGACGATCGGCCCTGCGTTGCTCTGACCTCGGATTGATTCGGATATCCTTAGGATAAATTTTAACGCGACGTTTTTGTGCTCTTGCTGGCAATCCTAGACTTTGAGGTTTGAAAGTTTATTTCGTTTCTCACGGGCTGAGCCCGGTAGGGAGGTAGTGGTAAAGACATTTCTGCCTGACTGGGCCTCTACCCCCCGCAGTTTACAGAAGGGCAAAAGATGGCACGGTGTACAGCTTTGCAGTATTCGTTTCTGCTTGAATATACATGCCTGTGTACGCAAAATACATTTCATGCAACACATTAAACGAAAATTTCATTTCAAACCCCTATTGAAAATTCCATCAAGATACGTAATGTGGGACACTGACTGCCAGTCAGCAGCCCTGGTGGAATGTGCCCTGATGGTCCATCAGATGACGTCTGACTGCCAGTCAGCAGCCCTGGTGGAACGTGCCCTGATGGTGCATCAGATGACGTCTGACTGTCACTGATGGAATGTCCCAAATTACGTATGTGGTGGTCTTTGATGGAAAGTACCTTCCAAATTTGCGTTTTTCAGGTAAAAGGGACCCGTACGAAAATGTCAGATACAGGCCGGAATGAAAAATGCCGGTTCCGCCTTGACCCAAAATAGGGGCCCCAGTTCGTATCCACCCTATTGAAAATTCCATCAAGATACGTAATTTTGGACACCGACTGCCAGTCAGTAGCCCTGGTGGAACCTGCCCTGATGGTCCATCAGATGACGGCTGACTGCCAGTCAGCAGCCCTTGTGGAACGTGCCCTGATGGTCCATCAGATGACGTCTGACTGCCACTGATGGAATGTCCCAAATTACGTATGTGGTGGTCTTTGATGGAATGTACCTTCCAAATTTGCGTTTTCAGGTAAAAGGGACCCGTACGATAAAATGAATACAGGCCGGAATGAAAAATGCCGGTTCCGCCTAGACCCAAAATTGGGGCACCAGTTCGTATCCACCCTGAAACCGCACATTTCCAGCCCCAATTCCAGCACCCAGGCGGTGCTCCGCCGGAATTCCTGCTGCGCTCACCACTGGACTCTACAAAATAATTTGGTGCTATGCCCTTGGCCGTTACAACCGAGAGATCGTCGCGATTTCAGACCCAGGCGGACTGGGTCCGAAATAGCGACGATCTCTCGGTTGTAACGGCTAAGGGCATAGCACGAAATACATTTGTAGAGTCCAGTGGTGAGCGCAGCGGTAATTCCGGCGGCGCACACGGTCGTCCAGGCGTCGTCACCAAACACGGTGCACGGAACACACACACAGCACGCACAAGCACAGTATCCAGTCTTGAGTGCATCGGGAAGTTCCGGCGGGCAAGCGGTATCCGAGTTGTCCAAGTATTGTCACCAATCACACCAGCGCATCCAGATGCCGAGCCAAACTGCAATGGGTCGGCAGCTTCGCACTATATAAAGATTCAAAGCGGAGATCAGTGGGTATCCATCCAGGGCAACGATAGGCGCGTAAGTATCCGTGCGCCCGCAGCGCAAACGCCACCGCCGGGCGAGCGTCGGTCGGCAGAAAGACGGGAGCGCAGAACCTAAACTCTCGAAGCGCTGCCACCCACTGCAACAGACAATGCAAGACGCGTGTCGTCACCAAACACGGTGCACGGAACACACACACAGCACGCACAAGCACAGTATCCAGCGTTGAGTGCATCGGGAAGTTCCGGCGGGCAAGCGGTATCCGAGTTGTCGAAGTATTGTCACCAAGCACACCGGCGCATCCAAATGCCGAGCCAAACTGCAATGGGTCGGCAGCTTTTCTGCAATGGGTCGGCAGCCTTTCGGACTCGGGGTCCGGTCGCGATCGGCGAGGTCTGGCGCGGCGAAGCGCGGAGGCGTCCTCAAAGCGTGCGCACACACGTCGCCTCTGGTCCAGAGTGACCCGGCGGCCCGGCCTGGAGAACTAAACGCTTGGGTTCTGATGTTTCTTCCGTCTCGTAACTTCTTCCACAGCACCGAATGACCGTGGGCACGCTCTTTACGTTCACTGAACGCTTTGAAATGCCTCCACGTGCGACGAACCGGAAAACGTGGTGCGGCTGGTGCCGGAACTGCATAACTTCGAGCTATGACACGGCGTGGCACCACCTTCTAGTCCGCATTTATGTAAACGTTGCCGCGTCGGCTTCGTTCGAAGAACGAGTGGAGTCGATGCGCTGAAGTCGCTTTCATGTAAACGAGGCTGTAGTCGGAACTCACGACAGACTGGGTCTTGTCGAGGAGAAATTCTACTAAAACATAAGACATTGTAGAGCCCGGGCTGGATCAACAGGGTGGCACAAGCGCGCAAACAAAACGAGTTGAGAGCGATCGTTTATAGAAGCTCGGCGAAGCTTCTATGGGCGAAGCGAAAGTGGCGAAAGTAGAAAGTGGCGCGTTTGGCGTGCTCGGCATGTTCGGCGTTTCGGCGGGCTTCTGATCAGGGTTGTCGGGTGCCCTGCTTGTCATATCTCTAACATCAGCGGTTTTATGGGCTCACGTTCCGAAATCGTTTTCTCGTGCATAGATTATTTTTCGTATTCATAGATTTAACAAAATAGTGGTATCCGAACGACCTTTACGTCCTTTGACCGTACGTCTGTCTGCACGTCAAAGCTTTTTGACGTACAGTCAGAGACAATCGATGTACAGTCAGAATCGCCACCAAGAAATCTTGACGGCATTTCGCGGCGACCGACTGCCACCAGGAAACCATCAGAAAGCCGACAAGCGGAGCCTGACTGGAGTTTGACTGTCGGTCAGAGTAACTGTTGGCCAATCAGACGTGCTTGACGTACAATCAGGCACAGACAGGTGTCCACTAGAAAGCATCGACTGCCAGACAGCGTTACATTGATGGATTTTTCTTTCGGGCACCCTGGAACCGCTCATTTCCAGCCCCAATTTTAGACCCAGGCGGTGCACCGGCGGAATTCCCGCTGCGCTCACCACTGGACTCTACGAAAGAATTTCGTGCTATGCCCTTAGCCGTTACAACCGAGAGATCGTCGCGATTTCAGACCCAGGCGGACTGGGTCTCAAATTGCGACGATCTCTCGGTTGTAACGGCTAAGAGCATAGCACGAAATTATTTTGTAGAGTCCAATGGTGAGCGCAGCGGTAATTCCGGCGGCGCACACGGTGTCCAGGCGTCGTCAAAAAACACGGTGCACGGAACACACGCACTGCACGCACAAGCAAAGTATCCAGTGTTGAGTGCATCGGGAAGTTTCGGCGGGCAAGCGGTATCCGAGTTGTCCAAGTATTGTCACCAAGCACACCAGCGCATTTAGATGCCGAGCCAAACTGCAATGGGTCGGCAGCTTCACACTATATAAAGATTCAAAGCCGAGGTCAGTGGGTATCCATCCAGGGCAACGATAGGCGCGTCAGTATCCGCGTGCCCGCAGCGCGAACGTCGCTGCCGGGCGAGCTCCGGCCGGCAGTCCGACGGGAGCGCAGAAGAACCCAAACTCTCGAAGCGCTACCGCCCACTGCAACCGACAATGCAAGCGCGCGTCGTCACCAAACATGGCGCACGGAACACACACACAGCACGCGCAAGCACAGTATCCAGTGTTGAGTGCATCAGGAAGTTCCGGCGGGCAAGCGCTATCCGAGTTCTCCAAGCATTGTCACCAAGCACACCAGCGCCAAGCGCATCCAGATGCCGAGCCGAAATGCCATGGGTCGGCAGCTTCACACTATATAACGATTCAAAGCCGAGGTCAGTAGGTATCCACCCAGGGCAATGATGGACGCGTCAGTATCCGTGCGCCCACAGCGCGAACGTCGCCGCCGGGCGAGCGCCGACCGACAGTCCGACAAGAGCGAAGAAAAACTAAACGCGCAGAGCGCTGCCAGCGCTGCCGCCGACTGCAACAGACAAAGACAGGCGCGCGCGGAGAACGCCCGCTCGCAGCGCCTGCGTAGCGGATGCGCCTGTCCTCCCTAACACGTGACCTGCGAGAGACTGCGGAAGTTCCAAGTTCCCCGCCGACTCCCGACCCCCCCCCTCCCTCCCCTCCTCCAGTCACGTATGTGCGCGCCCGCTGTCTGGGAGCCCGCTGGCTGGGAGCAGACTCTACTGGAACAAGGGGAGCTAATCGGATCCAGCCATCACCGTGCGATTCCAGTGCGTTGCGTCTCACTGGATCCGACTGGTTACACAGAATCGCGCGGATCGGAACTGTCCACAAGTTTAAAACCGCGGGGATCCGTACTGGAACCGCTCCGATCTTACATTTTCGTACGGGGACGTTCGTTTACAAACGGGCCCACATGCACCCAAAGCATGTCTCAGAGAAACGCCCTCGATGTCTGAACCTTTCGGGACGGCCGTATACACTTTAATTCACAAAACGTATGCGACTCCATTGAAGCTAGAGAGCAAGCATGCATGCTAATACAGACAGCCCTGGCTTCCAAGGACGAAAGCGAACAGCAGACATATCTGAACTACGCTCGCGGATGCTTTTTGTCTGCGCTCTTCGTAAAAAATAATAATGAGCTGCGACACAGTGGTAAGGCCAATAGCCCACACCAGACAGAAAGGTATAAACTTTCTAGCCTAAACCTCTCGGACCGAGTCAAGAGCATTTCAGTATTGCAGCGCGAGGTTCTGACAATGAGTGCATCGCTCTAAAGAATGCTTCGGCTGCATATGCAGTTAAGCCTTCGGCATTTTATGCAAAGCACTCGTACATCAATCGCCGTACTTCAGTTCTACTCACCTGCCATGTAGAGTACTTTCGCGTCGTAGAACCCTCCTTTTATTCGCGCGTTTCCGGCCCAGAGACCTGGTACACCTTGCCGTCTTCAACTACACCGCTAAAGTTCCTTACAAAGTCGGAACTCATGACAGACTGGGGTCTTGTCGAGGAGAAATTTTACTAAAACATACGACATTGTAGAGCCCGGGCTGGATCGACAGGGTGGCACAAGCGGGCAAACAAAACGAGTTAAGAGCGATCGTTCATGGAAGCTTGGCGTGGGCGAAGCGCAGGTGACGAAAGTAGGAAGTGGCGCGTTTGGCGTGCTCGGCATGTTAGGCGTTTCAGCGGGCTTCTGCCCTATTCAAAATTCCATCAAGATACGTAATTTGGGACACTGACTGCCAGTCAGCAGCCCTGGTGGAACGTGCCCTGATGGTCCATCAGATGACGTCTGACTGCCAGTCAGCAGCCCTGGTGGAACGTTCTCTGATGGTCCATAAGATGACGTCTGACTGCCACTGGTGGAATGTCCCAAATTACGTATGTGGTGGTCTCTGATGGAATATACCTTCCAAATTTGCGTTTTTCAGGTAAAAGGGTACGAAAATGTCAGATACAGGCCGGAATGAAAAATGCCGGTTCCGCCTAGACCCAAAATTGGGGCACCAGTTAGGATCCACCCTGGCACCGCGCATTTCCCGCTCCAATTTTAGACCCAGGCGGTGCACCGCCGGAATTCCCGCTGCGCTCACCACTGGACTCTACAAAAGAATTTGGTGCTATGCCCTTAGCCGTTACAACTCGAGAGATCGTCGCGATTTCAGACCCAGGCGGACTGGATCTGAAATTGCGACGATCTCTCGGTTGTAACTAGGGATGTCGCGAACCACCCTAGGTTCGATTTCGAAAGGATTCGGTATTTTCGAAGCGAACTGAGGTTCGCAATCGAAAAACGTCGATATTTTCGTAGCGACCGAGGTTCGAAACCTAAAAATTCGCAACTTGCGTTCACAGTGCAGTTTCGATATCGAAAAGTTCGAAGCTTTCATGGTTTCTAAAATTTCGGGTTCGAATATTTTGAATATTTTTTTATTTGAGGTTTGATTAATTCGTAGATTTCATACTTTCCTAACTTAAAAATCCGAGATATTCGAAAAATTTAAATTTCTTAGGATCTGAAGTTTCAAAAATTCGAAGATATCGAAATTCTTTGGATATAAAATACGAAAAATTCGAACTCTGCGAATTTTTATAGACATAAAGGTCGAAAACTTCGAGTTTCGAATTTCTTTCTACGAAAAGTTCGAAAAGGTCGAAGGTTTAGATTCTCTTTTAAAGCTAATTTTGAAATAAAAGAAAAAAAAAACTTCGAAGATTTTGAATATTATTTATGTGCTGGAATATTTGCCAGTGCAGAGCGACGTTTGACCATAGATCAGTAATTTTGACCACCAGCCCGGGGGAGGGGGTCTTTAAAGGTATGCTTCAACGAAATTTAAATATTCCCGTCGTGTTCAAAAGTAGGTTGAATATGATCCACAATATCCGTAAATGACAATCGCACGTTTGTATTTCGATCTTGGTGGCTGTATTTTCCGTTATAAATGGCCCACTTTGGCAAGCGCTCGGAGAAGGCCCAGCTTAGAGCACGTGACATCCAACGCAATCGTGACGTAGGTCGTCTGGAAACGAGCAAAGCTACGACAAGGCTGACGTCGAAAGGATGGCCTAGTCGTTCCAGCCACCGAAGCGGCTGCTTTTGTACGAATTTTGAGTAACGGGTTAATCTTCTATAATCTTGTAGGGGGACAATATCGACTTCTGCGACACACAAAAGGGATTATCGAGAAGAGGGGAGTTCCTCCTTCCCCCTTCTGTCGTCGTTGCCGGAGGCGAGACAACCTCCGTCACTAGCTGTCAAGGTTCCTAGACGAGCATTACAAACGAGGCGTTAGCGACATCCACCAGGTGCTCTTTGCTAATCGTTTAATTCGTTTTAAAATTCCTTTTCGAGACTTTTTTAACAAGATATTGGTATGTTCCATGTGATACTGCTCTTTTGAACACATATAGACCAATAAATGAGCACCGGAACTTCGTTGTAGTGTCCCTTTAACGTGCATAGCGCAGTAGTGATCACACGAACGCACTGTTTTACGATACTCATCCAGTTCGAAACGGCCAGAGGCGGGCAGGAGGTTGAGGCTCAAAAAAACCTTGAAGCGACCTGGTAATCTACCTCCCCACCCCTTGCACGCTGGTAGTAATCCGATCGAACGCCGCCCGAGTGACGCTGGCATATTGTAAGTTAAGTTTGTAATTGTCCCGGAGGTTTATTTTCCGGGACGGAGGAAACGCCCCGCAAAAAGCACGGAAGCCGACACAACTCGAGGGCGAGGAGCATTCTACCATACCAGTCGCGTCCGAAGAGGAAAAACGGGGGGAGGGGGAAGGTGCTTTAGCCCCTTCCCCCTTCCAGATATTTCGGACTGTTAAAGAAAACAATACCGGGAAAGAGGGCGTGGTCGAGCTTATTTTAATCTGAAATTTTTTATGTATACGTATAGCTACTGTCGCTCTTCACTGCATAAAAGATCGCGTCGAATCGTCATTTTCGGAAACTCGTTGTCAGAAGGCACTACTTGTCATATGCTTAGAGGTTCGTTGTTCAAAGCTATGTCTTTTCGACCTAAATAACTGTGCCATTTGTAAAAGAGATATAAACATAACGATATATGCGGGGATAAAAAGTTGGAGAGAGAAAAAAAAGAAACTATACAAATCCCGCTTGAAGTGTTGTTTTCTTGCATATTCAGAAGCTCAGAACTTCGAGACAAGTTTCTCCTACCAAAATGTGTACAGGCTAGAAAAAACATTTCCCAAAAACGAAAAGCAAAAAAAACTTTTTTTTTAGTGGCGTGTTGAATTTTATTAATATTAGAAATCTTTTCCCATGAGTTCATTTATTCCTCATTCCACATTATTTTGTATTCTGCAGATGGCAATTATATGTACTGTCTGTGGTGTTAATTTAAATGAGATACCTCAAACAACTTAGACGAAACAAAAATACCACGTTTAGGACATAATTGCCCGTAGATACATGTTTGGAGATTTCTTCGAAACTCATATTGAACAACAATAATCACATCTTAAGACGACACTTACCTAGGCTATACATAGATCATTCTTAAAAAGTTTAACATCTCTACCGTAAATAGCTTCGGCTTTAGCACGCTTCAAATATGGCACAAACGACAATCGTCAAAAACCCGTCGTCCTCCTCGCACCTTCGGGAATTTATTTCTTTTAAACTGAGCTTGCCAGAACATTGTAATAAGCGGCATTGTCTTTCGTAAGAAACGCAGCACCGCATGTAAAAATTCGAAAAAAAAATTACGATTGTACCTTATTACTTGAGTTCAGATGAAACCGTCCGCCGGTCTTTCGAAGCTCGACGAACGTCGAACTTTTACCCTAAAAGTTCGAAGTTCGTCGACCTTTTGATTTTTCAGGATTCGAAAGTTCGAAACTTTTCGAATTCTCTTGATAAATAAGTTCGAAAGTTCGAAAATCATCGAATTCCTTGGCGTAGGAAGTGCGAAAGTTCGAAAAGCTTCGAACTTTTTAGTGCAAGAAATTCGAAAGTTCGAAAATCATCGATTTGTTTGTCTATCAAGTTCGAAAGTTCAAAAAACATCGAATTTTGCGCATAATAAGTTTGAAAGTTCGAAAAAGATCGAAATTTCCAAGGGTAATAAGTTCGACGGTTCGAAAAGCGTTGAACTCCTTAGTTTTACAAGTTCGAAAATTCGAAATCTTTCGTACCTTTCGAATCGCTCGATTCGATCATCGAAACTTCGGTTCGAAAAAACTTCACGGCATCCCTAGTTGTAACGGCTAAGGGCATAGCACGAAATTATTTTGTAGAGTCCAGTGGTGAGCGGAGCGGTAATTCCGGTGGCGCACACGGTCGTCCAGGCGTCGTCACCAAACACGGTGCACGGAACACACACAGCACGCACAAGCAGAGTATCCAGTGTTGAGTGCATCGGGAAGTTTCGGCGGGCAAGCGGTATCCGAGTTGTCCAAGTATTGTCACCAAGCACACCAGCGCAAACAGATGCCGAGCCAAACTGCAATGGGTCGGCAGCTTCACACTATATAAATATTCAAAGCCGAGGTCAGTGGGTATCCATCCAGGGCAACGATAGGCGCGTCAGTATCCGTGCGACCGCAGCGCGAACGTTGCCGCCGGGCGAGCGCCGGCCGCCCTATTGAAAATTCCATCAAGGTACGTAATTTGGGACACTGACTGTCAGTCATCAACCCTGGTGGAACGTGCCCTGATGGTCCATCAGATGACGTCTGACTACCGCTGCCAAGGGAATTTCATCAACAAGGGCATTATTTATATAAAAGCTCCCATTCCGAGGTTACAATCTTGGATGGCAATGAAACGGGTTCACAAGCCGAGGTGGCCATCTTGCATAACTATGAAACGGTTCACAAGTCCTTAAAATGAATGCAATTCATGACATCAGAAATCAGAAAAAGTGCGCAAACCGTCCTTATTTTTTTTCACTTTTGAAATTTGCGTTTTTTAAGCAAAAGGGACATTCGTTTACGAACGGGCCCACATGCACCCTAAGCATGTTTCAGAGAAGGCTGTGTCTACAGTGCCGTCCGAAGGCACTAGTGCCGTCCGAAAGAGAGTCGGACGGCACGTGTATCACTGGGGAGCTCGTTAACACACACCCCCGCCTGCGTTCACGACGCTACGCGGCGACATTATACGGCTGCCAATTACAAAACTATTGACCCATTTGGCCCCGTCGTACACGCCGCTTCGCGGCGTCCAGCCGGCGAACCAAGCCCCGCTGTTCCCCAAGCACCTCCGGAAACGAAGTCCCATACCATTTTGTTCAGCGAAATTTCGTCGACACCATTCGGTGTTCCCAGTGTTAATCGCAAAAAGAAATGTAAATATCGCCAAATGCGTCGACAAAACAAAATGTTCGAGAGATAAGAAAAAAAGAAATAACCCCGCACTGGGGATTGAATCCAGGACCGCTTCCTCATGAGGCAGACGTCTTACCACTAAGCTACACTGCAGCTTTAAAAACTCGTTTTGAGAGCTCGTTTTGTACGAGACTTTCGGGCGGCAAATGAACACGTGAGTAGGGTACCATCGGACGGCACTTGAACGCTCCGCAAGAGTGCCGTTGGACGGTACTCTAGACGCTACGTTCAGGAAACGCCCTCAATGTCTGAACCTTTCGGGACGACCGTATACACTTTAATTCACAAAACGTATGAGACTCCTTCGAAGCTAGAGGGCAAACATGCATGCTACGAGAGACAGCCCTGGCTTCCACGGACGAACGCGAGCAGCAGACATATCTGAACTACGCTCGCGGATGCTTTTTGTCTGCGGTCTTCATGAAACAATAAGAATGAGCTCTGACACAGAAGTAAGGCCAATAGCCCACACCAGATAGAAAGGTATAAACTTTCTAGCCTAAACCACTCGGACCGAGTCGAGAGCACTTCAGTATTGCAGCGCGAGGTTCCGACAATGAGTGCATCGCTCTAAAGAATGCTTCGGCTCCATATGCAGTTAAGCCTTCAGCATGTTATGCAAAGCACTCGTACATCAATCGCCGTACTTCAGTTGTACTCACCTGCCATGTAGAGTAGTTTTACGTCGTAGAACCCTCCTTTTGTTCGCGCGTCTCCGGCCCAGTAGACCTGGTACACCTTGTCGTCTTCAACCACACTGCTAAAGTTCCTTACATAGTCGGAACTCACGACAGACTGGGTCTTGTCGAGGAGAAATTCTACTAAAACATAAGACATTGTAGAGCCCGGGCACGACCGACAGGTTGGAGCAATCGGGCAAACAAAACGAGTCGAGAGCGATCGTTCATGGAAGCTCGGCGAAGCCTCTATGGGCGAAGCGAAACCAGAAAGTGGGGTGTTTTCTCGTGCATAGATTATTTTTCGTATTCATAATTTGTCGAAATAGTGGTATTCGAACGAACTTTACGTCCATTGACCGTACGTCTGTCTGCCCGTCAAAGTTTTTTGAGGTACAGTCAGAGACAATCGATGTACAATCAGAATCGCCACCAAGAAAACTTGACGGCATTTCGCGGCGGCCGACTGTCACCAGGAAACTATCAGAAAGCCGACAAGCGGAGTGTGACTGGAGTCTGACTGTCGGTCAGAGTAACTTGTTGGCCAATCAGACATGCTAGACGTACAGTCAGGCGCAGTCAGCGGTCCAATAGAACACATTGACTGCCAAACAGGGTTACATTGATGGTTTTTTCATTCGGGGTATCTAATACATTACTCGTAGTCGGCTATTAGGCAAATCTCCATAAGCCCTCGTATTGACTTGTAACATGGAAGCGCCATTTGCGGAATGTACCGCACGTATTACACACTCGCACTTCACATGAAGCTTTTGTTGCTATTTTTATTGAGTTTCATTTTAAGAAAAACAAAGTTAATATTTTATAATCCTTTGATTTGTATATGTATAATATAAAACCACTGCAAATAATCGTCTGAAGGGTAGCATTACTTTGTTTATTTATAAAACGATGCACCACCTGAGTGGCATTATCTCCATGGCGGAAGTAATCTCTCAAAAATATGTTCCGCGATTCAGCAACTTGATTGATATTTTTATCAGGGCTCTCATGAAGAATAATAAACAACATAATTTTTGCGACGATTCTCCCCTCAGTAAAAGTTGATGGACAGCAGTAATTTCAGTGTGTAGTCGAAGCGAAATATGCCTCTCCTGGAACATCCTTCCTTGGAAGCAGCAATAATAAAAACACAAAACATTCTGGCTCTGATTCAGCGCATATAAGTTGCATACCTTTTTTCAACTTCGTTCTATTAGCTTTTAAATACAAGATAAATAGATGCAGCATCCTAGCATGTTGTAACTTATTTTCATTGTTGTCTATTGGCTAGATCATTTTCGAGATGACAAGAAATTACCACAATATATATGGGACACAATAAAGACAACTGAATGTTACTCATATGTTTATGAAATCAGGAGAACAATGCCACGTTTGTCAACATGCGATGGACATTTTGTTTAATTCTGCCTAAGCGTTATCGAAACTAAATCACTCCTTGAAACTTTTGCCAGTAGTCAGCCCTTCGAAAAAAATAAAAATGTTCTCAGCTTCAAAAGCAAGGCTTGAAATTCGCCTATAATACCGTGGCCCTTAAAATACACCCAGATTTAGACTTAAAACTCACTCATCCAGTCGTGTTTCCGCGAAACGCCCGGAAGCCAGAGGAGCGCGTGATCATCACATCTTCTATTTATTTTAGTTATTGTTGTTGTTATTGTTATTTATTATTTTTGTTATTGAATTTATTATTCATTGTTTATTGTTATTCATTGTTTTTGGATCCGGACGCACGGTCCAACATGAAGGTGCGATAGCCAACACTTACCCGAGGGGTATTTACGTCCTGACTAAGAAAGCACATGAATCATGAGTATGCAAAACGTGATTTATCTTCCTGACACTGAGGGGGAATTCGCTGGACGGGGAATCCGCTGGAAGTTATTCTGAATTTCAAGACAATATTTAAAAAAAGCTAAAAGCAAGACAAGAGGCATTAGGGACGTTAGGGACAAAACCTGACAAGGTATAACGAAATCGACTGTTTTGATCCTTTCAACACAGGTCAGTTCGCATTTAAATGCCGCAAATAAGTTTATAAAATATTTCCCTTCAAAAGTGTGCATCAAAGCGGCGCCTAGAAATAATTAGCATACATACACTCGACAAAAAAAAACATTAATTAAGCACGAAACAACAGGTAATGCCGACGAGTTGGTCATAGCAGCAATAGTTCCCGAAGTGTTCACAAGTGATAAGAAATAAACATTAGAATATATCATGTTGACAAATACATTTTTTCAAGAAACTCTCAATATGAACTAAAACGACAGCTTAAAAATTGTGCTAGTTTCGATAAATTAACAATTTCATTGATTTCCTTAAACAGTTAGGAGTAGGCAAACAGAAAACTCAAGAAAAGTTCCACAAAGCCCAGAAACTTATTTTTCGACGAACACAAAAATCCCTTAAATATCGAAACTCAACAAGACTGAGAAGAAAGCGAATATTGTATTGGCTGTCATTTCTTTTTAAGCCAACTTCATGTAAACTGCATGAAACAATGCAGTCACAAAACATATCACGAAGTTTGCCGAAGATTGTTTTGTGTAATGTATTCGGCAGGGTATTTCTAAATAATTGTGAACGATGCATAAGCATTTAAAAATCATTCATAATCATTTCATACAAAATCAGTAATCTATAGGCCAATTATATTTAATTTTATGATATTTCCAGAAGCTTATCCGTCGGGTGTTCTGCATAAAGCTGTTAATAAAATATCTAGTACCTAGGAAGGGCGATGTAGGTGAAGCAGATAAACTCTATCAACAGCCAGCATTCATATTGAACCTTTTGGACATGCAATTTTCACGAGATAAATCTTTCGAACGAAAGTGAAGTGTCCCTATGCTACTTTTCTCTAGCTCTTCTTGCACACCCAACACCATCGTGTTCTGCCAATAATTTATAGCTGTCAATGGAAAGAAAAGTAAAACGATAGGCACCAACATGGCCCGCACGTCTGACAACTGACGTCAGTTAGCTAGCTGATGAAATGGATTACTATTAGTTACCTAATTGTCGAAAAACATAAATTATTTCATACATTGTATTATTCAAGGGCATAATGCAGTTGGATAATTGATGGTCGACGTCATTATATTCATACCGTGACGATAAATATTTTGTAAAGAATTCGCAGTGGCAATCCGCGGCGAGAAATGGAATCTTTGTACACGCCTTCAAACCGAAACTCAGCCGTCAAGACGTGCCGCTGATTCGATTCATCCGCTTGTCGATGGCTCTAGAGCCCATTTGTACACGACGCAGGTGACTTCTGCAGAACGGCGCAAACCCAGAGCGGAGGGATCGACGTCAGGGGCCCGATT
Source organism: Ixodes ricinus (assembly GCA_037355805.1). NCBI lineage: Eukaryota > Metazoa > Arthropoda > Arachnida > Ixodida > Ixodidae > Ixodes > Ixodes ricinus. The sequence goes on from JAZHYW010048734.1 coordinate 58,168, forward strand.
TCCCGCACCAGTTTCGCTTTGCCTCCGTGTGCTAGGATGACAATTACAGCACTTCAGTGACCACTACGCTTTTTTAATCGCATTTCCCATCACACCTCAAATATATGCATGTTGATCTTCAATTACCACCCTTAACTAATATACCTCTTTGTCTCTTGGCGATCTATGGGACCAATCCCGTCTTTTCTCTTCAGAAAACAGTCATGCCACGCCAGATATACATGATCGAGATGTTTATAGTTAACTATATCATATTATAACTCAGTTTTCGCTTAAACCCTGAAGTTTACAGCGTTGCTGTCTGTTCAAAATAAAACCCCCACTTTCCTCCTTTTCGTCAAACTGAAAATTAATATTATTAAACCCTCAACTTCTTATCTTCTAGTAATTAACACTTCTGTTGTTCGTTAAGGCACGCCCAGATGTCAGGACGGATACATTTATACTCATAAGACCACCTTGGTCAAGGTACGTAATAGTGCAATGTCTGCTGCGAAATCGCACATGCACGTAGCATTAATGTCGAGAGGCAACGCAATGTTGCCAGAGTGCGCATCGGTAGAACGAAATATTACAGTCAAGTCACTTTTGCGAGTCAGGTCATTGTGTTGAGCCAGACCTGTCACCATCATTAAATAATAATGACATTTTACAAAAACATCCGAATGTAAAACAAATTTCAACGCGACTATTAAACATGACACAACACAGGCCGTTTAAAAAGTTTCAAAATAACAAAACAATATATGTTGGAAGAACTTGAAAATCTCTCCAGGAGAGCGTGAATAGGATAGTGGATTAGGGGACATAGGCAAATTGAGAAAAAAATCACGTCTTTGTTGTGAAACGATTTAATTGCTTAGGCACTAAACCTGATGAAGAATATGCGCAGCGCACAATCCTTCGTCTAGATTTGGGTGAAGATTTCCTTTACCCTCAGATCATGTATCTCTATTTCGCTTTCTCGAATTTAAATAGCGTAATTTTTTTATGCTGCAGTTCCTTTTCCCTGACCACTTTTGCTATAAAAAGGCACAGAAGTGGAACGTAGGCAGCAGTGTGACGCGCTTGAACGTCTCATAAGCACCATGGCTGGAGTAAGTTTCTTTTCATATTACTCTACTTTTCCACCTACGTATTTAAAATGAAGACATTCCTTTTTTACCTATTTTCTAGTGTCTCTCTCTGTGATCTTCTAGCTGCGTGTCGCTTTATCTTGTCTGAGCATTGTGTGCACTATTTGACTCACTTAACAAACCTATGGTATTTGAGTTACAAAGATAACCGGGCAAACTTTCAGAAAAGTAGCTAGCAGATTTAACTAAACATATGTCCGATTTACACTCATCAGCAAATCCTTATGACCATCTCTACATTGCGGGAATGAGCGCGCCTAGCTGACACGCCATCCGCGTTATGTACCTTCTACCGATGCGGATGGTGGATAACGGCGGCCAAGGATAGAGACTTATCATATTGTCGATTACGTATACGTGTAATGAGAAGGTTGCTGATTTAAGCAACTTGGACAAAGGGCAGCTCCCGATGTCACGATCAGTTCTGACCAGGTACACCTATTCGTTGTTTGTCTTCTCCAAAGGAACATTACTCTTTCAAAAGCACAACGCTCCATGTCAGTAGACCAGATTTCGGCTACAGAGGATTAAAGAGCATGATGATGAATTCCAGTTGATGACTTGACCATTTAAGCCATTCGATATATGTCCTATTGAGCACATCTCTGGTGTGATGGGGCGCCAGCTTGGAGCTCACAAACCGCCTTGTCGTGATCTACAGGAATTTCAATACCTGTGCTTAAATATATGTTACAATCATGTTTAAGGCAGTGATCAAGTGTCTGTAGAATTCTTGCCAAGATGAATTGCAAATGTTTTGAGAGACTAAATGGATGAGCATGATATTAGGTTGGTGATCATAATTTGTTGGCGTTGTGTATGCTGGAAGTTGGCATACTTGTGCGGTCCTGACGCTTGTACTATATATAATTCAAAAAGTTTAAACATAACACGATGTTAATCGATAGATATCTCAGTTTCAACAGATTTTAGAGTAATTTCGAAATTCCATTGTTTCCAGGTCATTGCCTGCCTCTTCCTGGCTTTGGTCAGCAGTGCCTTCGCTGGCAACGTCCACGGAGGCCTTGGCTTCGGAAGCCTTGGCTATGGAGGCCTTGGCTATGGAGGCCTTGGCTATGGCGGTCTCGGCTACTCCGGACTTGGCTACGGATACGGCCTTGGCTCCGGCTACGGTCTTGGCTACGGCATCGGCTACGGCTACGGCCTCGGTTACGGTAGCGGTCTCGGCTACGGTCATGGTATCGGCTTTGGACACTCTGGCCTCAGTGGTTATGCCGTCGCTTCCCCAGCTGTCACCAAGGTCTCTACTGTGCACCATGCCCCAGCCGTTGCCTCCTACGCCGTTGCCCCAGTCGCCACCTACGCTGCTGCTCCAGCTGTTACCAAGGTGTCCACCGTTCACCATGCCCCAGCTGTCGCCTCCTACGCCGTCGCTCCAGTCGCCACCTACGCCGTTGCTCCAGCTGTGACCAGGGTGTCTACTGTCCATCATGCCCCAGCTGTTGCCTCCTACGCCGTTGCCCCAGTCGCCTCCTATGCTGTTGCCCCAGCTGTCACCAAGGTTGCCACCGCCTACCACGCTGCTCCAGCCATCACCACCGTGGCTCACGCTCCATCCTTCGGCTACGGCTACGGCGTTGGACACCTCGGATACGGTCTCGGACACTTCGGCTACGGACATGGTCTCTCCAGCTACGGCTTGAACTACGGTTACGGTCTTGGCACCTATGGAGACTACGCCACCCTCCTCCGCAAGAAGAAGTGTAAGCTATTCTATCGCTTTGTTATCTCTTTCTTATGTATACCTTGACTCGTTCTTGAGTCCGATCAAGATAATTCATAATTTATTTTATTTCTAGTTTTCATGAGCACGGCCTTCAAAGAAACTGTTATTACCCTTTGAAGCGTGACATCAGATTTATTTGTAGAGATGTGATGGTCGTGTGCTTAGTATGACTACTACTTTAAATGTATGACTACGAGCTACTAAAAGTGCGGTAATTACTTGTTTCTGTTATTTTACTTACAGAAATAGGAAACTATATCCTGGGATTCTCAAAGTTCGACGAGGAGAGAAACTCCAGAATCCGGGCTTCGTTAGTATTCCCATATTTTGTATGGAATGTGAACTTCAAATAAATTATATTGCCTGCGATATCTTAAAGTGTGAGTCTTAATCTTGTTTTATGAAGACGGTAAATATGTTATAGAACTGGTTTTGCATTATCTGATTGTGATACACACCTCCCCTCCACTACATATTTAATTTTCACGAAATTTCTGTAGTGGATTGATGGTGTACGTAAGCCAAACAGCACAATAACGATGAGGCTTAAAATAGGCTCGAATGTAGAATAGATAATTACAAGTTCAGAATTAGTTAATTGTAATGTTTTTTTTACTATTGTGGCGTTGATATGTGATTCTAGACTTTAGTCAGGTCGAGGTTTTGTATCTGAGAAGACAGGCTTGAAATTTTCCAGCAGCCATTCGTCGAGACGATTCCTTAGGTTAAAAATACCTCAACCATTGCCTGCTTTTTCTTCTTCGGTACGAAATAATGTTTTATAAATTTAATAGGCTTGAATCATGTGAGACCTTTGAATTATTCAGATCAAAATGTACCTCTATGGTATCTTCGAGATACGATTGAGATACATTTATATCTCGGTATAGAGATTCATTTGTAAAATGTATTTATATCACAGCAGCAAAATACACTTACGACGTATCTATATATTGAGAATACTCTTCCAGGACTACGCATATCTTTACATTTGCCTTGAAAAACTAACTGCCGCCATTTTGCTAAATACAATGGAAACGATTGTTTTAGTGCGATAGGTACCAGGATTTGTAATATTAACCAGCTGCATAACCTCACCTACAGGTTGATGCCTGGTGGCCTAGTAAACCGCAAGTAACCAACATTGAGGAAAAAGAAAGCAAAATAACACAGCTAAAAAGGCAGGCCCCTTTGAATATCGGCCACTAGCTCTCCCTCGTTTCCTGCAAGTTTCGTGGAGACTAGGGTCCCCAGTTCAGACAGGTCCTTCGGCGTTGCCTATTTTCAAGTTCCGGGTCCAAGAATCGTAGAGGACAATGCCGCCTATTCCTTAAAAGGCTCTCTTGTTTTCGGGGCTCGTTTTTCTTCCGATTCAGAAATGATTTTAGTGTGTTTTATTTACCAAAATTTGTTATTTTTTGTGCGAAGTGTCTGTGTCGGGCAAAAGATCGGGAGTTATCGGTGCATTTCTTAATGAGAATAGGACACGGGCATGGTACTGACCAACCCCTAAGAAATATGGGTGGCACCCGTATACTAAGAAGATATCCCTTAACAGATGACAGAGCGAAAGTATAAAAAATAAAGAGTTAAAAAAATTAAGCTGGCTCGGAGACTCTTACAACGGTTGAACGAGTTGTTCAGCACTGCGGGCTGCATCCTCGGTCAACACAAAACAAATCTGTAGATACAGATTTTTTTTTTCGTTATGCAAGAATTGTTTTATTTATGAAGTACTCAAATTTGGAGATTTTGGGTATTCGGTATTTCCAAGTATCGTTTCAAGTATCTGTGTCCAGTCCTTAGTGAGTGGATAATAGCAAAGAAGGAAATGAGGACGAATTTAATTTCAGTAAAATTAATTCAAACACAATGATGGGTCGTTACGTTAAATGAACAGTGAACAGCACACCTGCTAAATACAAACAGCCACCAAATTTGACGTCGTATTAACACAAAAAATAAACATTTTCCTTACCGCATCTATTAAAGCAAAATACGGGTAAGACAAATGTTTGCTTGCTTTCAGAAATGTTTGCAGCGTGACGTCATTATGGCTCAATTGAAGTTCCAGTAACCTGAAAAGGCTGGTAATTTCTATAAAAGGGTCGTAAACCATAAACCGAATTTATATCCACCATATGCATATGTTACTGTGCATTACAGGTGTACGAGGATCCTAAGCTTATATTTTTACCACGGTTGTGAAAAATTGTAATTCGCACTTTTTACCTTTTCTTTCTGAGAATATTATGAAATCTAAGAATTCTTTCCCAAGCAACACATAGTACTAAATCGTTTTCTTTTTATTTTAGAAAGCGTACAAAAAACGAAATGCACTTTGGAATATATATATATATATATATATATATATATATATATATACATCTTGAGATCAGTAGTGGTCTGTGAAATATTTATTGAATATACAGATTGATGGCCAGATTGGATATGCGGCAGCGGTAGAGTTAATACTTGCGAAGAGAACACTCTGAAAAACGGAAGTGCTGAACGAAGCGAAATGGATCAGCGGAGAGTGTGCCTTCGCAAATAGACATTTACATAAACGATTCCTGGAGTAACTAAATGGCAGAGCCATGTGATTACTGTAGACTCGAGTGACTGTTTATGGTAGCCGTCTACGGTAGAGCAGAGATCTCAAACACGCGAAACGCGGGTCACACGTGGCCCGTGACTCACTGAGATGCGGCCGCAAACAACCGGCTACGAGTCCCGGTTTCCATGCGCTATAAATGATATGAGATGATAATCTCATCTCGGAAATTGATTTTCACATGGAAAGCAGCTCTGCCCTTTTAACGAATTCACATAAACTGTGCTTATCTGTGTTTATTATCCCTTTGCTTTACTTTGATTCCCACCTCTTTGCAATGTACAACAATTCCGGAACTACGCTGCAAACACGAGCTCTTTGTTGAAGGAGACCTCTCGACTGTGGGAACTCTCGATTAGCAGGAGCAACTGCCAAAGATAAAGCAAAGAGCTAGTGGTTCTCGCCATTAAAAAATTGTATCACAACTGAAATGCACGTGTTTGTTCAGATTGTTAAACTAAAAGTCGACAGTAAAACAAAAACTGACAAATTATGACAAAAATAATCCCTGTAGAAGGGGAACAAGAGGGACAAAGGACAAACACAAATATCCAAACACAGCTAGGTGACTGGTGAGCGACCGAAAAAATCCGCCTGGTCTGGATATCGAACCCGGGACCTCTCCATTACAAATAGAGCGCCCTACCAACTGAACTTTTTTTTTATTTAAAACTTTGTGATGCTATGTACACGATAAAAGCCCCGACTCATGGGGTGGAGGCAGAGCACACTTCACATTCGATCTGTCCTCGGAGAGTGTCGGGTCCGCGAAGCGGTTACATCGATCCCCATACAGGAACAACCCTGGTGGGCACCATAAAAAGTCTCAGAAACTCGGCCAAGACAAACGCTTTTGGAACGCCTTCCAGTCGTCATATCCTGCCCACTCTTTCGCACTGAGGACTGAAGAAACATGCTGGAAGCCATCAACAAAGTGGCGCCATGCAGGTTTCCCACCTACTGCCACCAGGAGGTGGTCTGTCCTTGAGCGCCATATAGCATGGAGACCAAGGAGGGCTAGCGTCTCGAGACAGCTTCTGTTTGTGCCGTTGCCAAACTCCAAAATTTACAGCTTTTCCATTCTGGGTAGAGCTGGACCTGAAGCGTTTGTCTCAGCTGGGTCCAGAACAATTGAGCATTCGTGCAATCAAAGAACACATGTCTCAGGTCTTCCTCGTAGGGACATAGCGCACAATTTGTTGACCATGGCACAAAGAAGCCCTTCTTGTCGAGCCAGGTTTTGACGGGTAAAACCTCAGTATGAAACTTAAAGAAAAAGTCCTTTGTGTCGGTCTTAACTGGGTAGAACGAAAGCCTTTTAAAAACACTGGACGATCTGTCGCGAAGGTTCGCGCGGTACATGGGCACGGGGGTTAGCAGCTCCAGGGCGTCCCAGTACAATCTGCGACGTTTCACCTTTGCCAGGTATTCGTCCGAAAACATCGCGTGAAAGGTTTTCAATACTCTCTCAATTTCTTTGTAGAATCTGAGCGTACAAACTCCCTCGGACCATTCATTAGGTACCGGCATCCACTGAGCTGTGCATTTTCCGCCATGCTTTTGAATTGCTTTCCGCAAATGATCGTTGCGTTGACTGCGAAAAAAATAAATCTCTGCACTTGGAGCTTCAGTTTAACATTCACTAGACCGAGACCACCTTTCTCCCGGCAAAGGAACAAATTACTGCGCCGCATGCGCTCGAACTTAGAGTCCCATATATACACAGCACAGAACCGGTTGACTTTCTGAACATCAATAATCCTACAAGGCATCGCTTGTGCCGCGTACCACACGGTAGGAAAAATACCGAATTGCAGACCCTACTACGGTTGAAGAAAGACAAATATCTCCCATACCAGTCCTGTGCTTTGGCATGCAAACTTTTCATATGGATACCTGAGTCCCCAGTCCTGAGGCACTCGGGGGCCAAGCTTATGCCTAAATAGTCTGTCACTGCACAACTCCATGAGATGCCCAGGAAGCTCTCAGGGCGAGCGTCCCAGGCTCCCAACCACGCACCCGTCGATTTCTTTTCGTTCAGTCGAGCACCCGACACACTGCAGAAGTCCGAAACGTGCTTCAGCGCTAGTTCAACTTCACTGCGTGAGGAGCATAACAAGGTTAAGTCGTCTGCGTATGCAAGTACCTTTAGCAGACTTGGCGCCCAGTTGAATCCTCTGATGGCACTGTCGTTGATGATGCGCCGGCACAATGGTTCAAGGTAGAGTGAGAACAACACCGGCGACATAGGGCATCCCTGACGAACCGATGAGTGGACGGGGATAGGTTTGGTGAGGCCTCCATTGACCTTGATGTTGGTCGATATATGCTTGTAACAGATCCTGACGTATCTGCCGAGCGTCTCACCTATGCCACAATGGTCCAGCAGCCGGAAGAGGAACCTGTGAGAGACACGATCAAAGGCCTTGCTGAGATCCACTTGGAGCGCGGCCAGGGGGCTGCCCTCCACTAATGCGTCTTCGCACATGACTCTCATCATGTGCAGGTTGTCCTGGATGCTTCTACCTCGAATGCCATAAGCTTGATGGTCCCCAACCACGCAGCGAATGCCCCGGTCAAGCCTCTTCGCTAAGATTTTTGCTAGAATTTTATAGTCCGTCGTGAGGATGCTTATTGGCCGGAAGTCTTCAACGCTCGGACAGCTGTGAGGAGAGCGCTTCTTGGGAATGAGGACTACCATCGCCTGCCGCATGGAAGGAGGGAGAAGTCCTCGTGCAAGGATGTCGGAGAAAACCCTACAGAGAATAGGAACCAATAGATCTGCAAACGTTTTGTAGAACGCCGCTCCAAGGCCATCCACGCCAGGAGATTTTCGAGGAGACAGCTCTTTTATCGTGCTGGCAATTTCTGCTTCGGTGATGTCCTCATTTATGGCTTCTCGAACGTCCGCCGGGATGGAAGGCATCTGTTCCAAGAAGCTTTGTAAAAGTTCACCATCTTGAAAACTGTCTACTCCCAGCAGCTTTTCAAAAGCCATGTGAAGCGCTTGTTGTATGGCGTCCTGCTCCGAGACAATCTCCGGGCCTACTTGAAGCTGCGAGATCTTATTACATTGAGCACGCTGCCGTTCTTTCGTTTTAAAAATCTTTCCAGGCACTTCATCTTTCTCCACGGCGAGAACCCTCGACCGAATCATTGCTCCCTCATAGTCCTTTTCCATGATGGCCAGCAGGCGCTCTTTGCAGTTGCGGATGTCTTCCGTAAAGAGCCCAGGGGACTCGTTTTCTTCTTCAATTAAACGCTTAAGGCATTTTGTAAGTGCGCGTCGATCTTTTTTTCGTTCCCGCGCCTTTGTTTGGCTGTGTTGTATAATCTCCATTTTTAGGCTTATTTTCATCTGTTCCCAACTAGCAGCGTCCACCGGTTGTAATGCAGCTGCTTGCGTAACGAGATCCTTAAGTTTATTGTTTAGCTCCTCATCCTCTGTCAAGCTGTCATTCAATTTCCAGTTTTTCCAGTCGGTCCTTGTCCGCCGCGATTTGGTGCGTTTTCCCAGACGCACGATTACGAGCGCGTGATCGGAGAAGGCAACGGGCAGCGCTTCGTAACCGTTCCAATAAGGCTTCCAATTCGCTGGACACGTAGACCCGGTCGATCCTTGCGTGCGAGCTCGCCTGCCAATGTGTGAAGCCCGGCACAGCTGCCGAAATGGACTCTGTTGCGTCGTGCAAGTCGTAATCACGCAACAGCTTGCGCAGCTCCACACGGCTGGAGTCCGGCATAAGGCCATTTGAAGAGTCTTTACCATTCAGCACACAGTTAAAGTCGCCTGCCAGAATGGTGGGGCATGGCGTATCTAAATATTGCCGCAAGTTCTTGAAAAAGTCCTTGCGGTCCGCAGCTTCATTTGGCGCGTGCACTGCCACTAGTTTTACAAGCACATCGTCATGTATAATATCGATAGAGCAAATACGGCCGCTTTGGTCGGTTTCCCATTCCGGAGCGATTTTGAAACCCTTATCTTTTCGAAGAAGGAACGCTGTGCCAGCGCTGTATCCGATGGCTTTCGAATAAACAAAAAGAAAGTGCCGCTCGAAAAAAGATAGCATATCTTCAATGTGCTTTTCGCCTGATAGCTTAGTCTCTTGTAAAAACGCAATGTCAACCCTTTCCTTCAATAATAGGTTTAGCAGCCACTGTTTGCGTTTCCGTGCTATCAAGCTGACACAATTGAATGTGGCCACTTTGAGCGGCCCTCGCATTTTAATCTACGGCGAGGTGAAACAATGAAGGAAAAAGGCTTACTGTTTCGAGTGACCTCGCGTGCGGTCGTCCGGGTGGTTTCTGGGCTTTGGGTCGAACCTGCTCTTTCGCAAAGCGGTGTCTTTCCACTTCAACTCACAGCGTGATGCTTTATCGGGGATTTGACTGCAGGCAGACCAGTCGCAGAGCTCTCGTCCGGGGAGGCCGTCCCTTGCGTCTGCTTGTGATGGTTCCACCGCGCTTGCAGTGTCGACTCCTTGCACTAGAGGTTGCAGTGCTTTCTGGTGCAGTTGTTTCCTCGTTTAACACTAACTTTCCTGAGGACTGTTCCTTGCTGCTGGGGGTGCCTGGTGTGAGCGCTCCTGAGCCTGGGCCCTCGGTGTCCGTGCCGTCGTCCCTTGCCTGGGCTGCTTCTACTGGTGATTGCTCCGCCGTGTCGGTCGCTGTTAGTGGCAAAGGGTCAGCTGAAGTGCTAGCAGTGTCGGTGCCATAGGTTGCCTCTGCTTCATCAGCTTCCATGATGTGGTCGCTAACTTCTTCCGGTACCTCCGCGTTGGTGACTGACGCATACGTGCGCACACAGTCGGAGGCTTCGTGCCCGTAGCGATTACACTCCAGGCAGCGTGGAGCTCGGCAATCCTTGCGAATGTGCCCAGTCTTCTTGCATCTGAGGCACAACGGCGCTCGACCCGGCACCAGAAGCAGCGCGTTCGCTCCGGGCATTTTCAACTGATGCGGGAGGCTCTCCTTGGTCACGCCATCTTTCAACGTCATGCGAACGAGCCTTGTCTTCGTCTCTATCCCCGCAAAAAAACCTGAGCGTACTTTGTCTCGCTGCAACTTCTAGCACTTTGCCGTACGGTTCGAGAGCCCTCCGGACGAATTCATCAGGCACGTGAAACGGCACCCAGTGAAGTTTGAGGCTCACGTCGCTGGTGTCAGGATCGATGACGAGGCAAAGTTTCCCCTTAATCTGAAGCTGTCTTTCCTTCACGAGCTTCTGTTTTGCCGCTGAAGAGTGAAGCGTAAGCATCCACACATGATTCATGTGAAAGGCGCCGAACGCTGCGATGTCCTTGAGCACGGCGAGCCGCGCTATCTCGTTACGAAAATCGTCGAGTTGATATGGCCGCTCCGACACGTCACAGTGAAGAAAAACAGAGTTCAAAGAAGCGGTACCTGAAGTCAGTGGTGGCAGAAGAATCTTGTAGTCTTGGGGAACGTCATAAGCAGAAAAACCGCGGCCGAAACCGGCCGTTGCAAACGCTCCGGCGGAGCTCATGATTCCACCGTCCGCACCCTACGAGCACCGGAAGTAGAATGCGCCCTACCAACTGAGCTAACCAGGGTTAGACGCCATTAGAGCAAATGGGTTTTATCAGCTGCCACCAGTCTAACACCAACAAGGGTGAAGCTTGCAATTTAAGGTTATAACTATAATTCAATTAAATGCAAAGGCGCAAGCGATCTGGACAATAATGACGAAAATAATTCCTGGAGAAGGGGAACAAGAGGGACAAAGGACAAACACAAATCTCCAAACACAACTAGGTGACACGCTCCACCTGTAAGGGAGAGGTCCCGGGTTCGATACCCGGACCAGGCGGATTTTTTCGGTCGCTCACCAGTCACCTAGCTGTGTTTGGAGATTTGTGTTTGTACTTTGTCCCTATTGTTCCCCTTCTCCAGGGATTATTTTCGACATTCTTGTCCAGCTCGCTTGCGCCTTTGCATTTAATTGCATTATAATTATAACCTTAAATTGCAAGCTTCACCCTTGTTGGTGTTAGACAGGTGGCAGCTGATAAAACCCGTTTGCTCTACTGACGTCTAACCCCTGGTTAGCTCAGTTGGTAGAGCGCTCTGCCTGTAATGGAGAGGTCCCGGGTTTGATACCCGGACCAGGCGGGATTTTTTCGGTCGCTCACCAGTCACCTAGCTGTGTTTGGAGATTTGTGTTTGTCCTTTGTCCCTCTTGTTCCCCTTCTCCAGGGAATATTTTCGTCATTCTTGTCCAACTCGCTTGCGCCTTTGCATTTAATTGCATTATAATTATGACAAATTATGTTTTTTTGTTTAGACGTGTGGAGTGTGGTTTATCTGTGAGCCAATTAAGTTCCGAGAAAGACCATGAACTTGCTTTCTTGTTTTATTAAAAGTGCCGGCACGTACAAGCCGTTTGTGACTTTCCACGGGCCCGCGTTTTCATGTGCAATAAAAATTATCATTATCATTACCATTATCATTATAATAATTGTTGACTTAGTTCGCTTCGGTTTTTTCTAGCAGGAGACCGAATTTTGGTGATTCCCTCTGGTAGGAGTGACTGACTGGGAATTGATGCTTTTCGGGGTCTCTTGGTGGGGTTTCCTCTTGTGGGACTTGCTCGTCTTGCAGTTTTTCTTCCGGGCTCGGGATTGGACTTGGTTCACGGCTCCCCAGGGGTATAAGACGCAGGACAGTCCGCCACCTGACTCCCGTTGTCGGGCAACTCCGCTGAGGAGCCACCAGGGTGCCCAAAGAGTGGAGGGCTAAAGGTAAAGTACCCAGCACCTCCATCGGAATATACGAACACAGCCGAGCATGGCCTGGAGCTTTCCAGTATAGTAAAGATTGATAAAAGAAAGGACTGGACCAAGCATCCGCGACAATATAACAAAACTGACAGAAGAGTGTTTATCCTCACCAGTAAAGATGCTGCATTGCTTTAGCGGCATTCTGTCTGAATAAGCCATCTCCTTCTGTGTTTTGACGACCGCCGTAGACGAACTGAACGGAAATAAATGTGGGACCACTTTTCTGGTAATGAACCGCTGCTGACTGTCGCTGCAAAGCGGCGTGAACGGAGTCGGCCGGGTAGGAAACACACACGTTAGTGATACACACGTGACGAAATGTTCATGCAGCTTGCAATTGGTGTAAGGAGTGTTGATGAAATGTTTTAGTCGACGAAACGTGCGGCAGACCAGCTCATTCAATATGAACTGCAACACCTGTGCGCCGTGAAAGTGCACGTCTACGCCAGAACAATATTAGAACCAGCACAGTATCATCTAGCACGGCACGAAAACTACCAGCTTCAAATTAGTTCCTCGGTGCGCCGCACAAGCAAAGTAAGCATTTTGTCATTTGAACGAAGCGTCATCACGAGTGCCCATTGCCAAGCACTTCACACGCAATTTCCATGGCTAAACTGTGTATTCAAATTCATTGCCCATGCTTGACTGCAGACCTGCGAACGTGACAATAGCCAAATACATCTACAATTCAATGGCCTCCCAATAGCTCAAGTAGAAGAGCAAAAGTTTCTCGGAGACTGGTTTAATCAAGAACTGACTTGGACAACTCACATTAATAAATTAAGGGGGAAATTATCAAAAGTGGTCGGATGCATGTATAAAATAGCAAACTTAATAACCAGAATCTTATATTGCTCCCTGTTTTATTCGAGGCTCTGTTATGGAATTATGGTATGGGGAACAACCACGTCTACAAACTATGGTAAAATAATCGTACTTCAAAAAAAGATTCTGCGAATTTTGGAAAACTACCATGGCAATATTCGCGAATTTCATGGCAGTCCTTATTTTACTACGCATAGCATGCTCAAAGCATATCAAATCTACTATTTCAAACTTATGCAGACAATGCACTAAAAAAACTCTGCCGAGTGGATGAATCTGCTTCACAACTTCATCTATTGAGAAATAGTAAACGTAGAACTCCTAAGGTGCGTGCAAACTATGGTAAACAAAAAAGTTACTCGTCGCAACTTTAAATGGCTGACCAACTACACGCTGTATAAATATCCCCACAACCCCAATTTTTGATTATCAGATCCCTGCATTACTAAACGCTATGGAAGACTACATTGATTCTACACAGTCATTTTATAAATACAAGAAAGATAATAAACAAATACTTACAGACAAAGACATCTGTTACGCGTTTTTATGGGCTCACGTTCCGAAATCGTTTTCTCGTGCATAGATTTTTTTTTCGTATTCATAGATTTGACGAAGTAGTGGTATCCGAACGAATTTTACGTCTCTCGACCGTACGTCTGTCTCCACGTCAAAGCTTTTGACGTACAGTGGCCGCGGGAGTTAATAGCTCCACGCGAGCGCGCGTCTTTTTCCGAGGAACGCTTGACTGGTGGCTTGCGATAGAACTAGAGATGACGTCAGGGCGAGTCCATGCGGAAGGGACGGGGGAAGGCGTCTCAATTCAAAGGCATCGTTGTTATCATCTGAGGGGGGTGAGCGTAGTTGGAATGAAAATGGGAGGTGACTCTGCGGAATCATCTCCCATTTTCATTCGAACTACGCACCCCGCAGGCGGGTGATAACAACGATTCCCTTGAATTGAGACGGCTTCCCGTCCACTCTGCATGGACTCGCCCTGACGTCATCTCTAGTTCTATCGCAAGCCACCAGTCAAGCGCCCCTCAGAAAAAGACGCGCGCTCGCGTGGAGCTATTAACTCCCGCGGCGACTGACTAGCAGTGAGAGACAATCGATGTGCAATCAGAATCGCCACCAAGAAATCTTGACGGCATTTCGCGGCGGCCAACTGCCACCAGGAAACCACCAGAAAGCCGACAAGCGGAGTCTGACTGGAGTTTGACTGTCGGTCAGAGTGACTTGTTGGCCAATAAGACGTGCTTGACGTACAATCAGGCACAGTCAGGTGCGCACTAGAAAACACCGACTGCCAGACAGGGTTACATTGATGGAGTTTTCGTTCGGGTAATCAGGGTTGTCAAGTGCCCTGCTTGTCATATCTCTAACATCCGCGGTCTTATGGTCCGACGTTCCGAAATCGTTTTCTTGTGCATAGATTATTTTTCGTATTCATAGATTTGACGAAATAGTGGTATCCGAACGAACTTTACGTCCTTTGACCTTACGTCTGTCTGTACGTCAAAGCTTTTTGACGTACAGTCAGAGACAATCGATGTACAATCAGAATCGCCACCAAGAAATGTTGACGGCATTTCGCGGCGGCCGACTGCCACCAGGAAACCATCAGAAAGCCGACAAGCGGAGTCCGACTGTAGTTTGACTGTCGGTCAGAGTAACTTGTTGACCAATCAGACATGCTTGACGTGCGGTCAGGCACAGTCAGCGGTCCACTAGAAAACATTGACTGCCAAACAGAGTTACACTGATGGATTTTTCATTCGGGAAGCTTTGAACGTATCGTGGCGCCCTCCGGTGGCGGGCGGTGAGTGTCTGAGTAGTACAAGCAGCGCAAGTCACGCGGCCCTGCACAATAACGAACCGGTTCGGGCGGCTGTTTACACCTCTACGCTGCTGTTAATTGTGCGTTCGTGTGGTCACGATTCAAAATGTCACCCGTAGTCGTCACCTCACAATGTTACCCCGGGGAGCCGAGCTCGCCGCAAGCCAGTACTTTTTTCTTTGTCCAAGCATGTCGAAACCGGGAGCCAGCTGCGCAGCCAGCGCGTGCTCGACGCGTGCGAAACGTTGCCGTCGACGGTACTGTTGCTTCGTCAACTGTCAAGAACGGGAAGGTACTAACTTCCGGAGTGAACTTCTACAGACTCCCATCGAAACCGTCCAAAGTCGAGTGGATGAAACAATACCAGACGCCCAGCACATTGAATCAGCGAGACTTGTTTTTCTCGCCCTTCGGGTTGTTCTGCTAAGGCACGGCCACTCGATCAAGCGTCTGTGGCATGCATCAAAACGTGCGTCATCCGAATTGTACTAACAGGAACACGCTATGATGTCCGACATCACGATCCGATTGAACTACACCACCTAGCATGTGCGCCACCAACGTACCACGAAAATCAACAAGCATGTGCTGGAGGCGGAGCTCTCATGATGATCTTATGATTATAATGCAATTAAATGCATTTTCGGTCGCGCACCAGTCACCTAGCTGTGTTTGGAGATTTGTGTTTGTTCTTGGTCCCTCTTGTTCCCCTTCTCCAGGGATTATTTTCGTCATGATGATCTTATGTTGCGTGAAGCTTACATCGCAGATGTGCAACAAAAGCTGCAAGAGCTCGAGAGGCAAAGTGAAGTCCTTTTGTTTTCTCCTGCCCGGGTGGTTGGCTAGCAGACGTAGAAGCGTACGGGCTTTCGCCTTTCTGTTCTAGCCGACCAAGCCACTCGGGATAAACCTTCTCTGCGAATAAAGATTATTATGTTATTACTAATAGTAAGAACGATGTGCTCGGCCGACAGGCTGCCGGTCGACGATTGATCGCTTGCGTCTGCTTTCGCATATTTTCGAGGTTGGTCATCTGCTGGTTACGTTGGCTGTAGGACTGCAGTCTGGGAGTTTTAGAGCGCAGTTCTTAGGCGCCCGTTTCCGGCTTGAGCGGCGCCGCAGCCAGCGTCACCATGCGTTGCATTAGCATTATGGAACGTCTCCCATAATGACGTCACACGTGACGCCATCCATGGTCCGCGCTTTGCATTATTGGACGTTTCCCATAATGACCTCACACTTGGCGTCACGTGTGGCCCGCGCGTTGCATTATGGGATGTTTCCATAATAACGTCACACTTGACGTCACGTGGGACGTCAAGGGGAGGAGGAGGGAGGAAGGAGGAGGAGGTAGGAGGAGAAGGGAGGATAGAAGGAGGAGGGAGGATGAGATGAGGAGAAAGAGGGGAGGAGGAGAGGAGGGGAGGTGCCAGCTACCCGTTACGCAGGCAAAGTGATATCACCATTCATAAAGTACAGAGGCACGTATGAAAACGAGGGGCACTCGTTATCCAAGTGGCCATCTTAACGGGCACGGGTCTGTGCTGTACCCATCGATCTCTGTGGCACGTCAGACAAAGGTGGTAAATTGTGTGCCGCCAAGGTCGACAACGGCTTTCTCATGGTAGCTCTGTATCTCTCGCCTACAGCACTCACCAAATATTTCATGCAAGACAAAGAACTTCATACCACTCCAGGCAGGAAAACTTCCCATTGGCCCTAAGGGACGTGCACTCGCTGTTCTGCTGTGCCATCCCGGGGCAGCGTGCTCAAGACTAATGCTGAAGAAATAAAAAACGGCGAGCAGCCTTTGACAGAGCCGACAGCAAGTAAAATGACATCGAGAGTATCACGTGCTTCGTCAAAGTGTCGACGAGACACTTTGATGAAAAGTCAAAGAGTTCGACGAGACAGCGTCAAACTCTAACGCTGTCTCGTTCTCCCGCCTTGCTCCTGCTGTCCTGTTACCTGGCATCGGCACAACTTAGACAGAGTGGAGCTTCCAGATGTAACAACTATATTTCCTTTCTCCGGACAAGCGGTGAGGGGGGAATACCACAATATATATATATATATATATATATATATATATATATATATATATATATATATATATATATATATATATATATATATATATATATATAATCAGTGACCCCACCCATTTTTTGACGCACTTCTTCCTAGTAACACACGATACAATCTTCGTCACGGTTCCTATGGATTACATTACTCTAGGACAAACAATGGACATCACCAATTAGGATCTCTTTATAAACATCATGCTGTTAGGGAAATAATTTCGGATTGTGTATCAAACCACAGCTTTAAAGTTAGTATAAAGCGGTACCTTCTTTCATGTCAGTTGAGTAAATACTTTTAGATCGTATTTTCATTGCTTATGAGTTGTACTACCTCTTTTATTTATTTCCAGTGTTAAGTGAACGATTGCATGAGCTCCGTACAAAATATGCTTTGTTGATTGATTTTGATGTGTTACTGTACCTTCTTGCATTTCTTTAATGTTTATTGTTTTTGTTTTCGCGTGCTGAGCACTGTAAACGGGTGATAGGGCCACGTCAGGCAGAGTTAATGTGCCTTTTGCCTTGTTACCCCTTCACCTAGTGTCTAAATAAAACCAATTCAACTCAATTCAATATATATATATATATATATATATATATATATATATATATATATATATATATTCCCTCAGATTGTGTACCATGGTATATCGCAAAATCTAAATACCTCAAGAGAGGAGCCGGGGGATGAGGAAAGGAGGGAGGAGGAGGAGCAGAGGACGAGGGAAGGAGCACGGGAGGAGGAGAGGATCAGGGGGAGGAGGAGAGGGTACAGATGAAGAGGTGGGCTTACCTGCTCGTCAGTACCTCCCCTCCTCGTCCTCAAGAACTGCGCTCTAATTCGGCATTACAGGGAGTTGTAAACGTTTTTAATTTTTTTGCCTACAGGAGCGCTGACGTATCTCGTAATGCTCACCTCAAGCTGGACATCATAAGAAGCTCTCTGTTGTTGCAGTGACAGCGAACCGACGCCAGATTTGCGGCTTCTTGTACAGAGTAGACGTTGCTTGCGTCACTGAGTTTAATCTCTTTGCGCAATGTTGAGGGACGAAAGATGCTTCCCAAGTTAGAGATTGGCTCGATTTTGTGCCGTAAGACAATCGCAAGGGGGAATTCATACCGGCGGCTAACGTTTTCGCACGGGGACAAATTTAAATGCGCCGGTTTGTACTATCCAATACTGATACTCAAATCGTTGGCTGTGCTACCAGCCGGTTTTACCGCATCGCCTCCTGCTCAAAGCACGAGGCACGAAGCATATATATATATATATATATATATATATATATATATATATATATATATATATATATATATATATATATAATATATATGTCATTTTCAAGCCACAAAGTAAACCTGACGATTGTGAAATTCTTTTAAAATTCCAAGACACTGTGATCGAGCGTGTCAACGTTTATAAATTTTTGGGAGTTCTTTTTTGAAAAAATTTAAATGCGCCGGTTTGTACTATCCAATACTGATACTCAAATCGTTGGCTGTGCTACCAGCCGGTTTTACCGCATCGCCTCCTGCTCAAAGCACGAGGCACGAAGCATATATATATATATATATATATATATATATATATATAGATATATATATATATATATGTCATTTTTAAGCCACAAAGTAAACCTGACGATTGTGAAATTCTTTTAAAATTCCAAGACACTGTGATCGAGCGTGTCAACGTTTATAAATTTTTGGGAGTTCTTTTTGAAAAAAATCTAAGCTGGATACCTCATATAAATAAAATGCATGCAAGTATCTCAAGATCTATTGGTATTTTCTACAAAATTAGATTACTGGTTCCTGCTGGTTAAAACGTCAGTTGCACTATACTTTAGTCTACAATTATCTCCATTACTGTTTATTAGTTTGAGGTTCAACAACTAAAACAAATATTATTAAGTTGTTTCTTTTGCAAAAAAAAAGCGATACGTTGTGTAAAAATTTTAGCGTACTGACCACACAGCACCGATATTTTTTTTAAATAAAGGTTTTCTTACCATTAGTCCGCTATTCCTTCTTAAACTTTCGATGTCTATCTATAACGAAATAATCAGTGACCCCACCCATTTTTTGACGCACTTCTTCCTAGTAACACACGATACAATCTTCGTCACGGTTCCTATGGATTACATTACTCTAGGACAAACAATGGACATCACCAATTAGGATCTCTTTATAAACATCATGCTGTTAGGGAAATAATTTCGGATTGTGTATCAAACCACAGCTTTAAAATTAGTATAAAGCGGTACCTTCTTTCATGTCACGTTGAGTAAATACTTTTAGATCGTATTTTCATTGCTTATGAGTTGTACTACCTCTTTTATTTATTTCCAGTGTTAAGTGAACGATTGCATGAGCTCCGTACAAAATATGCTTTGTTGATTGATTTTGATGTGTTACTGTACCTTCTTGCATTTCTTTAATGTTTATTGTTTTTGTTTTCGCGTGCTGAGCACTGTAAACGGGTGATAGGGCCACGTCAGGCAGAGTTAATGTGCCTTTTGCCTTGTTACCCCTTCACCTAGTGTCTAAATAAAACCAATTCAACTCAATTCAATATATATATATATATATATATATATATATATATATATATATTCCCTCAGATTGTGTACCATGGTATATCGCAAAATCTAAATACCTCAAGAGAGGAGCCGGGGGATGAGGAAAGGAGGGGAGGAGGAGGAGCAGAGGACGAGGGAAGGAGCACGGGAGGAGGAGAGGATCAGGGGGAGGAGGAGAGGGTACAGATGAAGAGGTGGGCTTACCTGCTCGTCAGTACCCTCCCCTCCTCGTCCTCAAGAACTGCGCTCTAATTCGGCATTACAGGGAGTTGTAAACGTTTTTAATTTTTTTGCCTACAGGAGCGCTGACGTATCTCGTAATGCTCACCTCAAGCTGGACATCATAAGAAGCTCTCTGTTGTTGCGAGTGACAGCGAACCGACGCCAGATTTGCGGCTTCTTGTACAGAGTAGACGTTGCTTGCGTCACTGAGTTTAATCTCTTTGCGCAATGTTGAGGGACGAAAGATGCTTCCCAAGTTAGAAATTGGCTCGATTTTGTGCCGTAAGACAATCGCAAGGGGGAATTCATACCGGCGGCTAACGTTTTCGCGCGGGACAAATTTAAATGCGCCGGTTTGTACTATCCAATACTGATACTCAAATCGTTGGCTGTGCTACCAGCCGGTTTTACCGCATCGCCTCCTGCTCAAAGCACGAGGCCTGTAGAGCTAAGAACCAGGAAGAAGTGGTGTGAGGACCTTATGAAAAGAAGGAGTAGACGGCTGAGCACTCGATACTTTAATGCAAGGGGCTTCACCCAGTAGTAGCTGAAGAGTCGACTAGTTTGAAAACGCGCTGGGATTTAGGGATACTAAGGGAAAATATATATGGGGATGGTGGAGATAAGCAAGAAGAGATCATGTGACTGGTGGTATAGGTCGAGGGAAGGATGAAGTTTTCGTATTCCCTTCCCGGCGACCCATAGGGTCGAATGTATGTGCACACAGTTGCATAAAGGCGCATTCGTCGTACCGCACGTAGCTTTTAAGTCTAAACCTTAAAAGTTAAAAAGGAAACGAAATATAAAAAAAATGTAAGGCAAATCGCTAGGTAATTTTGTTGGATGCGTTTAGCGATAGCTGCACCTCGTTGTTGCACCAATTTGCAATCATTGTCATGCCATGTACATTTCCCGCGAAATTTTTTGTGAAGCTGAATATGCAGGTCTCACCAGTCAGTTTGACTACGCCACCGCTGGCGCAATGCATCGAGAGAACTTTAGTCTACTCTGCACGTGCGACAACCTCGCTGCAGCTCTGCGCGTGTGGAGAACGGAACGCCACGAGCCGTCTTGTGTACTGCGGCCTCCCTCCTCTGAATTAGAGTTATGGCGGCCTCACGCATGCCCCGAACGCTTGGTGAGGTCGGTCTTTTGGTGTATAGGTTACGTGACATCAGATCACGCGATGTCAATTTCCCCGCTACATTCAGCGGGGAAACTGAGTTTATGTGTAGGTCAAGTGACGTCATTTTTCCCGCTAAATCTAACGGGGAAACGGAATTGGTGTCAAGGTCATCTGCCGTCAATTTTCCCTCTAAAGTTAGCGGAGAAACTTAATCTGGCTTCCCTAAATTAAGCTTCACGAAATTCGGAACATATGAAGTCATATTACATAATTTTCCCCGCGAAGAAATTGAATTGGCGCTGAGGTCACGTCTCGTCAATTTTCCCGCAAAATCTAGTGGGGAAACTGATTTTGGGTAGAAGTCATGTGAAATCAGGTCACGTGACGTAAATTTATTGGCTAAAATTAGCGGGGAAAGTAAGTTAGTTTAGGTCACATGCCGTCAGGTTTCCCGCCAAATCTAGCAGGGAAACTGAATGTGTGTATAGGTTACGTGTTTAGAAGCTATGTGACGTCATTTCGTCCCGCTAAAATTTAGCGGGGAAACTTAATTGGAGTGGACGCCACGTGACGTCATTCTTCCCGCTAAAACTCTCGGTGAAACTGAATTTATGTATAAGTCACTGACATCATGTGACGTGACGTAGAGTTTTGCGCTAAATTTAACGGGTAAACTAAATATTTTGTATATATAGGTGACGTGAAATGACCCCATGTGACATCATTTTGTAACACTGCGTGCGTTGTATTATGGGACATCACAAACGTATACACCAATTCAACTTCCCCGGTAAATTTAACGGAGACATTGAATTGGTGTGTAAGTCTGTGACGTCCCATAATGCAACACTGCGCGCGTTACATTATGGGCTAAATTAGTGTTGAGGTCATGTGACCTCAACTTTCCCACTAAATCTAGCGTGGAATTCAATCCGGCTTCACGAAATCCGGAACAACTAGCCAAATAAAGTTTTACATTAATCGATATTAGAAAAAAAGAAGGAAAAAAAAACTAGGTAGTGGAAGCCGCCACCCGATCAAAGGTTTCAGCGTCAACCATCCATCCATCCATCCAACCATCCAACCATCCAAGCTAAATAATGACAGCAGCCGGGTAGCCCTGGCGCTAAAGAAAATGCAGGTGGGGTTGTAGAGGGGTGGGTAGATATGGGAGAGTTCAAGAGGGCTGGGGAAGGAGTGTGTCTGTAGATGGCGCTACATAACAACCTCTTTCCAGGAGAGGGGTTGGGTCGGAGGAGGGTAAAGACGGCGGGCGAGACGACGAGAGGTCATAGAAGACGACTACCCAGTCGCACGCTGAACGAGCCCCGTGATCTCGAAACTGGGTCTATCGTGCCCGGACGGTGTACCCTCGGGCAGTGGAGAGGGCCGACTAGTTTCCGCAGAGTCCCGAGTTCGCTGGCGTCCAGGTTAGTCTGGCATTTGATTGAAACGAATTAAAAGGATCTTAGGATAATTTGGACCGGGCAGATATGTAACTTTTAGCGAAATTCAGGATGGCGGCCTTCCAGTCGGATACGATGACCTTGGGGCATGGCGTGGTGGTGAGGGCAAGCGCAATGGCCGCCTCTTCCGCCTGCTCCGGGAAAGTAATAAAGATCGTGACACAAGTTTTCACCTGGCCCGTGCAGGTGACCGCTACGTCTGCGAATGCCGGCGGGTGTCCGTATTTGGCCGCGTCCACATAGAGTACGTCCGACCGATGAGTAAACAGATTATGATGAGTGGAGACTCTACTGCGTGGATGACCCTCGTGGAATGTGTGGTGAATATTTCGCCGGAATGGAGCTACTACGAGGCGCGGGTGTATCTCTCCGGGAATGGCTTGTTAGGGTCATTCTGTGGAGGGATGAAGGTTCAAACGGGATAGGATATGACGACCGGTTGGAAGTAATGAAAACTGGGCACGCAAGTGCTTGGAACGACGAGAAAAAGAGGGCGGTGCGCCCCGTCCTCCTCCTCCTCTCCTCCTGCCGCTGAATTTGTTCGTGGGTGATGTGACACGAAGTCGCGACGTCATTTTCCCCGCTAAATTTAGCACAGAAACTGAATTGGTGTTGAGGTCCCGTGACGTTAATTTCCCCACTACATTTAGCGGGGAAATTGAATTGCATAATGTTTTGGTCACGTGACGCCAATTTCACCATTTCCCCGCTAAATTTAGCGGGGAAGCTGAATCGGTGTTGAGGTCACGACATCAATTTCGCCGCTAAACCTAGCGCGAAAATTTCCCCAATAAATTTAGCGGGAAAATTGAATGTCACTTGACAGTATGTTGTGACGTCCCATGACGTCACGAAGACGTGACATCCTTTCTGTTGCCGCAAGTGGAAAATCCACGGGACCCTAGCGGAGGTTCATGTAACGGGCGCCCCGCTGTGACGAGGCTCTGAAGTACACTTCTCCCGAGCTATGGAACGTCCACTTGTGCTCCTCGCGTTCCTCGCGCGTCCTTGCCGCTACGAAAGCTGTGCGCTCACTAACAGCTTCCCCGAGGAATGTTTTGTGCTACACGATCATCTACACGACCGGACGCTCTATGGCTCTGTCGTTGAACTGCCAGGCTTTGTGAGTATAGAGGAGGCTATGGTATAACAAACGGATATCTGTACACCAGTTGTATATGATATGTTCCATCTCCATAAAACAAGAGTTAGATTCATACTGTAACATATCGCAGGCATGATAATTTATTTGGAGCTCAAATGCCATACAAAAGATGGAAATGCAAACGAAGTCTGCATTCCGGACTGTTTTTCCTCCTCGAACTTTGAGAATCCCAGGATATAGCTTCCAATTTCTGTAAGTAGAAAGACACAAACAAGAAATTACCTCACTTTTCGTACCTCGTAGTCATACATTTAAAGTACTAGTCGTAGAAAGTAAACGACCATCACTTTACTACAATTAAGTCGGATGTCACGCTTCGGAGCATGATAAAAGTTTCTTTAAAGGCCGTGCTCATGAAAACTAGAAATAAAATAAATTATAAATTATCTTGCTCCAACTTAAGAGCGAGTAAAGACATACATAAGAAAGACATAGCAAAGCGAAAGAATAGCTTACACTTCTTCTTGCGGAGGAGGGTGGCGTAGTCTCCATAGGTGCCAAGACCATAACCGTAGTTCAGGCCGTAGCTGGAGAGACCATGTCCGTAGCCGAAGTGTCCGAGACCGTATCCGAGGTGTCCAACGCCGTAGCCGTAGCCGAAAGATGGAGCGTGAGCAACGGTGGTGATGGCTGGAGCAGCGTGGTAGGCGGTGGCAACCTTGGTGACAGCTGGGGCAATGGCGTAGGACGCAACAGCTGGGGCATGGTGGACAGTAGACACCCTGGCTACAGCTGGGGCAACAGCGTAGGTGGTGACTGGAGCGACGGCGTAGGAGGCAACAGCTGGGGCATGGTGAACAGTGGACACCCTGGTAACAGCTGGAGCAGCAGCGTAGGTGGCGACTGGGGCAACCGCGTAGGAGGCAACAGCTGGAGCATGGTGCACAGTAGCGACCTTCGTCACAGCTGGGGCAGCGACGGCATAACCACTCAGGCCGGAGTGTCCAAAGCCGAGACCATGACCATAGCCGAGGCCGCTAGCGTAACCGAGGCCATAGCCGTAGCCGAGGCCGTATCCAAGACCGTAGCCGGAGCCAAGGCCGTATCCGTAGCCAAGGCCGGAGTAGCCGAGGCCACCATAGCCAAGGCTTCCGTAGCCAAGGCCTCCATAGCCAAGGCCTCCGTAGCCAAGGCCTCCGTGGACGTTGCCAGCGAAGGCACTGCTGGCCAAAGCCAGAAGGAGGCAGGCAGTGAGCTGGAAACAACGACATTTTGAGATTAGTTCAAAATCTGTAAAAACTTGAGATTTATTGCGATCAACATCGCGTAATATTTAAACTTTATAAAATATATATATTGTACAAACGTCAGTACCGCAAATATATGAGAACCTCTAGCATGCAGTGACTAAAACATTATGATCACAAACCTAATACCACGCTCATCCATATTTGCCACGGAGAACATTTGCAATTCAGCTTGAGAAGAATTCTACAAATACTTAATGAGTGCCTTGAATAAGATTGTACCACATTTGTAAGCACAGGTCGCGAAGTTCGTGTAGATCACGACGAGGCTGTTTGTGAGCTCCGAACTGGTGCCCCATCACATCCCAGATGTGCTCTATAGGAAGGATATGTGACTGGGTTAAATGGTCAAGTCATCAATTGGAATTCATCATAATGCTCTTAAATCTACTGTAGCCCAATTCTGGCCTAGTTACGTGGAGCGTTGTCCTTTTTGAAAGATTCTTGTTCCAGTGGAGAAGACATGCAACGAATGGGAGTAGCTGGTCAGCAGTGATCTTCACATCAAAAGCTGTCACTTGTCAAAGTTGCGTAAATCAGCCACCTTCCCATTACACGCACAGGTAGTCGAGACTAGGGAACGTCTCTATCCCTGTCAGTCGTTATCCTCCATCCGCCTGAAAAAGTAGACAACGCGCATGGCGTGTCTGCTGGGAGCGGTAATTCCCGCAATGAAGAGGTGGTCAATATGATTATGCTGATAAGTGTACATCGGACCATAGAGTGTGCTAAATCTACTTCCTACGTTCTCAAAGGTTGTGTGGCTATCTTTGTAACACACATGCTATAAGTTCCTTTAATAAGCTAATCAGTGCACACAATGATTAGACAAAATAAAGCGACACTCACTAAGAAGATCATTAAGCGACACACTAGAAAAGAGGTAAAACAGGAATATCTTCGCTTTAAAAACGCAGCTGGAAAAATATAGTCTAATGAAAGGAAACTCACTCCAGTCATGATGCTTATGGAACGTGCAAGTGCGTCCAACTGCTGCCTACGTTGGACTTCTGTGCCTTTTTATAGGAAAAGTGCACGGGAAAAGGTTACTTCAACATGAAAAAAAAAGAAGGCTATTTTATATTCGAGAAAGGGAAATAGAGCTACATGATCTGAGGGTTAAGGAGATCTCCACCCAAACCTTGGGAAAGCATTGTGTGCTGCGCATATTCTTCATCAGTTTTGGGGCATAAGCAATTGATTATTCTCACACCAAAGACGTGACTGCAACTAAAAAATAAGAAAGTGAAGAAAATGACCGTGTAAAACGTATTCCTCTTCGTCGTTTATGGCGTAATGCATTCCGCGGAAAGTGTTAATTTTTTTTTCTATTTGCCTATGTCCCCTAATCTACTATTCTATTCACGCTCTCTTAGAAGTATTTTAAGGTTCGTCTTGTATAATAGGTTGATTTCGTATTTTTGAAACAGTGTAAACGTCCTGTATGGCGTTGTCGTTTTTAATAGTCTCGACGTCATATTTTAACATGGGAATGTTTTCGTAAATTTCATTATTACGTAATGATGTTGTCAGGTCTGGCTGAACCTAATGTGACCTGACTCTCAAAAGTCACTTGCCAGTAGTGTTTAGCTCTAGCGAGGCGCTCTCTGGCAACATTGCGTTGCCTATCGACCTTAATGTTACGTGCGTGTGCAATTTCGGCGCGCATGCACTATTACGTACATTGACCAAAGTGGTCTTATATGTGTAAAGGTATCGGTCCTGACATCTGAGCGTGCCCTAGCGAACGGCAGTAGTTGTAGCAGAAGTTAAGGGATATAAGGCTTAATTGTGGGGACCTAACCAGGAGAAAAAAACGAAATGTTTGCGGTTAAATTTAAACAAACAGCTGCGCTGTAGCCCTCACGCCTTAAAAAAAAAAAGGATTTTAATATGATCTAGTATAGCTACGAACAGCTCGATCGTGTCGTATATTTGGCGTCGCATTATTGTTTTCTTAAGAGAAAGAACGGGTTTTGACACCTAGATCTCCAAGAGACAGAGGTTAATTAGTTAACGGTGATAATTGATGCTTGACCCCAATATATTACAGATATGACGGGAAATTTCATTACAAAAATGTGTAGTGCTCACTAAAGTGTTGTAACTGTCATCCAAGCACACAGCGGCAAAGCGAAACTGGTGCGGCAAATCGGGTCCGTGACGTCGATCCCTTCGCTGTGCGTTTGCTTCGCAGTGCGGACGCCGTCTGCGTCACGTACAAATGGGCTGTAGAGCAGGCGCAAAGCAGGTGAACCCTAAGTGACGGGGCGTTTTGCGGGGCTCAGTTTCGGTTTGAATCCGTGTAAAAAGATTTCATTACTCGTCACGTAATGCCCATATCGAATTGTTTAATAAATATATATCGTCATAGTTATAATACAATGACGTAGAGCGTCAATTATTCGACTACATTATGACCTCGAATGTGAAAATGTAAATGTGAGTTTTAAGGCAATTACCTAACTGATTAATCAAATTCTTCAGCTTAGCTAATTAACTGACGTCAGGCGTCAAGCATGCGCATTGTATTGGTACCTATCCTTCTTTTTGCATTGCCAGCTATTAAATGTTTTTGTAGCGAACGAGCTGGGAGTGCAAGAAGAGCTAGAAAACAAAGGTAGCATATAAGGAATGTTAACGTTCATTTAAACGATATATCTTGTGAAATTTGTGTGGCCAGAGGTTCAATAACAATGTTGCCTGTTGATAGATTTTATTCGCTATATATGCAGTTGCGCTACCTAGGTGCTAGATAAATAATTAAAACATTTGTACAGAACACCCGACGGAAAGCTATAGGAAATCTAATAAAATGAATTGTTATCGTCTCATGCGTTACATCTCCTGTATAAAATGATTACGAATTAGTTTTAATGCTTAGACATCGTTCAAACATATATTGAAACACCCTGCCGAATATTTTACGGAAAACAACTTCGGCGAACGCCGAGATTTGTTTTGTGACTACTTTGTTTCGTGCAGTTTGGATGAAGTTGGCGTAAGAAGAAATAGTAGCCAATACAATATTGGCTTCGTTCTCATTCTCGTTGAGTGGAAATATTTCTGTGATCTTTGTGTTCTTCGAAAAATACATGTTTCAGGGCGTTGTAGAACTTATCTTGAGTATTTAGTTTGCCTACTGCTAACTCTTTTTTTTAATTAATAGCTGAGTGTGTTAATTTATGAAAACTTGCACAATTTTTAAGCTGTCGTTTTAGGATAAATTGATTGTTTAGTGTTCTTGGGAAAATAGCTTTGGTCCTGATAATATATGTTTAATGTTTATCTTTTATCACGTGTGAACATCGAAAAAACTATTGCTGCATTAATAATCTCTTCGGTATTCCCTATTGTTTCTTGGTCACTTACATTTTTGTTCTTAGTAGAGGTTATTTATTTTCTATATTTCGAGGCGCTGGTTTGATGTACACTCTGACCGTAAATATTTTATAAACGCATTTGCTGCCTCTAAATGTGTACATAGATGTGGGATAAGGGTCCAAACTACGTCTATTTAATTACTCCTTGTCATTTTTATTCCCCAACCTTCTTAATGCCTGTTGTCATGCTTTTCGTTAAGGTAAAGTTGCGTTTTGCAATTCTGAATAACTTCCAGCCAGTTTCCCTTCAGCTAATTCCAGCGAATTTCACCCCCCCCCCCCACCCCTCATGTGCACTTCTCAACGATAACGTAAATGCCCCATAGGTATGTGTTGGCTATCGCGTAATCTATCGTGCAACGTGCGTCCGGAGCGAAAAAATGAAATATGATGACCGCGCGCAGCTCTTGCTTCCGGGCGTTTGGCAGAATCCCGACTGGATGCCGCAGTTTTAATTTTAAATCTAGATGTATTACAAGGCGCACGGTATTATAGGCGAATTTCAAGCCTTGCATTTGAAGTTGAAAATATTTAATCTCTTTTAAAGGCGGAGAGCCGACGGAAATGTTAAGGACCAATTAAGCCTTGATAATTGATAATGCCCGGGTACAATAAAATAAAATGTCTATCGCGTGCAGACAAAAGTGGCATCGTCCTACGGTTCTGGTTGTGGTGGTGTTTGTTGACCCGACGTTTTCTCACTGGTAGTAAAAATGTTTCACGGATATAATAAACACATGAGCGACATCAAATTGGCTGTAGCTTGTCCCCTTATATTGCGGTAATTTAGAGTTATCTGAAAAAATATAGACAATAAAAATCAGATTAAAAATTACAACATTCTAGGGTGCTGCACCTATGCATGTTGTATTCTAAGTAGAATCAAACGAAGTTGATACAAGGTATACAGCTTATACTAGCTGAACCAAAGTCACTATTTTTCGGATCTTTTATGAGTTTCTCTTTAAAAGAGGAATGTTTCAAGAAGATGCATATTACGCTTCGACAACACAGTGAGATCTATGCTCTTTATGAACTTTTACACGGGAGAGTCGTCGGAAAATATGATATTGGTTGCGGTTCTGTACGAGAGCCCAGATAAATATATTATTCAATGAGCCGAATCGGAGAACATTTTTTGTGAGATTGCTTGCGCCAGGGACATACTCAAGCTCAAGCGGTGAAATGTTATATTTAAAAAACTGCTCTTATCTGCAGTTGTTTCACCTAAGACAAATAAATTTAAATTAATTATAAAATACTATCTCAGTTTTTCTTAAAGTGAGTTTCAATAAAAACAGGAACAAAAGCTTCATTTGAAGAGCAAGTGTGAAATACGTGAGACGCATTCGGCTAGTTGAAGTTTCGAAATTATAGATAAATATGAGCGCTTCTGGTTAGTTGCCCAATATACTCATGATGGCTTAGATACGCGATTGCTTGATGCCAATGCACCCAATCAAGCCAGAGGTAGAGGTTTCGATGACATTAATTCTTCAATAGTTGTCTTAATCCCTTACAGAAAGCTGTGTTGCTTTTCTGTTGAAGAGCTGTTAGAATGATAGCCGTCACAGTATATAAAACAGAGGGTGTCGAACCGGAACCGAACCGAACCGAAAACCGGAACAGAACCGTTATTTTTAGCCGAACCGGAACTGAACCGAACCGAAATCTTCGCCGCCATCTTGGAACTGAACCGGAACCGAACCGAAAAAAATATAACGGTAACCGGTTCAAAACGGTTCAAGGTAATTTTTTTTTTTTGTTGTATCACAAAATGAACATATGGGAATAAAAAATTGGCTGCTGTATTTCTATCTGTTGATCAAATCGTCATATATACAGAGTTGCGGTTGTAAGGGACCAAATGTAGGTCCTACACATTTATTTACACTATTTACACTTTACAATATCTAACGCTATGAGGGATATCTTCGGTACCCACCGAGATCGTCGGCCGTGCTGCACGCTCAGTCGAGTGTCGCGCGCTACCCGACCTTGCGCTCCTCTTCTTCTCTTCTTGGCGCTCGGCGCCTACAATACTCTCCCTCCCTCTCTCTCTCCCGCGTTCCCAGCATGACCGTAGGATGGTGGTAAACACCACGTCACTTGACGAGGCGGAGCTAGGAGGGAATCGCCTGTGCTTGTTTGGTTGCGGTGAATAATAGTCGTCGTGTTTGACGGAGAGTTTGATTGTCTAGATCCAAACTGACCGGAGTCTCTGCGGTTGTTTTCGGAATAAGCAGAGCTGGGTCTGTTGGATTCTTGAGGTGCTTGTCTGCATTGGAGGTGTTCTGTGTAGGTTTGATCAGATCGAGGGGATCGGTGTGAGGTGAGGCAGTGGTGATCAGTGGTCGGTCGAGCGGGAATGGTGGAAACCTGAATGGCATGGTTCGGATTACAAAGCGGTTCCTGATGAGCGGGTTTCAGGCGGTCAATGGAGACGGTTTCTGGGCGTCCATTGTAGTCGATTGTAAAAGTCTTGGCTTCTCTTGTAAGCACCTTATGCGGCCCGGTGTATGGTTGTTGAAGCGATCTTTTAGAGCCGTCCCTGCGTAGAAATACGTGGCTGCACGTGTCAAGGTCGTTCGATACGTACACTGGAGCTCGTGCTTGCTTACGGGGTGATGTGGGTCGGAGATTTCGCATTATCGTTCGCAGCTGATTGGCATATGTCATAGGATCAGGAGCTGGCTCTTCCATACCAGATGTGAAAAATTCTCCGGGTAGGCGTAGGGTACAGCCGTATACCAACTCGGCTGGACTGTAGCCGAGGTCTTGCTTCAAAGCAGCCCGAAGTCCAAGGAGGACGATCGGCAAGCTTGTGTTCCAGTTATTTGGGTTGGATTGTGCCATCAGCGCCGCTTTCAATGAGCGATGAAAACGTTCGACGAGACCATTTGCGGAAGGGTGGTAGGCGGTCGTTCGTATTCGTTTTGTTCCCAAGAGTGATAGAAGTTGTCGGAAGAGCGCGGATTCGAATTGACGTCCCCGGTCCGTTGTGAGAGTAGATGGGATGCCGAATCGGGACACCCATCCTTGAACGAAAGTGCGTGCCACGGTGTCTGCTCGGATATCTTGAATGGGAAATGCCTCTGGCCAGCGGGTGAACCGATCCACGCATGTAAGAAGATATCGGTAGCCCTCAGATGGTGGTAGGGGTCCCACGATATCGATGTGGATGTGGTCGAAGCGCTTTCTCGTGGTTGGAAATGCCTGTAGCGGTGCAGAAGTGTGACGTTGGACCTTCGATTTTTGGCAGTGAATGCAGGTTCGAGTCCAGCTTCGGACATCTTTGTTGATTCCGGGCCAGAGGAAGCGTTCAGTCATTAGATGTTGAGTGGCACGAATACCGGGATGAGATAAGCCGTGTACGGAGTCGAAAGCTTGCCTTCGAAAGTTAGCAGGTATGAATGGTCTTGGTGTACCGGTCGAGACGTCGCAGACTACTCCTGTGGTGGATGAAGGTAAAGTAATCTCCTCGAAGGCAAGCCGACCAGGGAATTCGCGTAGATGTTTAAGTTCTTGGTCCTGCTGCTGTGCAAGGCTTATTGCGTCATAGTCGACAGCAGGAGGGAAACCAAGTCCGCAGGAAATTGGAGTGCTCCGGGACAAAGCGTCAGCAACAGGATTGTCGATGCCTCTGACATGGCGGATGTCGGTCGTATATTCGGCAATATAAGCCAAGTGCCGTGTTTCGCGAGGTGAGTGTGCGTCTGTGCCATTTTGTAGAGCATACGTGAGGGGCTTGTGGTCTGTGAGCACGAAGAACTCTGTTCCTTGAAGAAAATTTCGAAAATGGCGGATTGAAGTGTATATTGCTAACAGCTCACGTCCGAAAGTGCTGTAACGTTGTTCTGCCGACGTCAGTTGTCTTGAAAAGAAAGCAATTGGCTTCCAGACAGTGCCGATTAGTTGTTGTAAGACTGCTCCTGCGGCGACGTCGGAGG
Organism: Ixodes ricinus; assembly: GCA_037355805.1. NCBI lineage: Eukaryota > Metazoa > Arthropoda > Arachnida > Ixodida > Ixodidae > Ixodes > Ixodes ricinus. The sequence continues at coordinate 90,358 of JAZHYW010048734.1, forward strand.
CGTCTACCATGATGTTAGTTGGAGTGTTGTGCTGGGGATGTGACAGAAGCGTCGCATTTGCTAGTTCCAGCTTCGCTCGGCTGAAAGCTTGTTCTGCGATCGGTGTCCACTGCACAGGAGACGAGGGTGTCTTGGTCCCTTTCAGCAGACAAGTGAGGGGCAACAGAATCTCAGCGCTCTGGGGAACAAATCGCCGATAAAAGTTCACCAGTCCAAGGAACTCGCGAAGGTGGCGGATGGTTGTGGGTGTTGGGAAATTGCTGATCGCCAGCACTTTACTTGGAAGGGGCCGTATGCCGTGTTGATCTACTTCGTGGCCTAGAAATTCTAGATGTGATGCCCCGAGTTGGCATTTTCCTTTGTTGATGTTAACACCATAATCGGCGAGGCGCTGGAAAAGTAGTCGCAGATGTTGGATGTGTTCAGTCTCGTTTCGACTGAAGATTAGGAGATCATCGACATAGGCAAAGCAGAAAGGCAATCCTCTGAGGACGGTGTCGATGAACCTTTGGAAGGTTTGGGCGGCATTTCTGAGTCCGAAGGGCATTCGAAGGTACTCAAACAGCCCAAACGGTGTCGTGATGGCCGTCTTAGCAACATCTGCCGGTTCTACCGGTATCTGGTGGTAGGCCTTAACGAGATCTATTTTCGAAAAAATGGTTGAGCCGTGAAGGGATAGCGAAAAGTCCTGGATGTGTGGTATCGGATACCTGTCTGGTAGTGTGGCGTTGTTTAGGGCACGGTAGTCGCCGCAAGGTCGCCAGTCTCCGGGCTCTTTTTTAGGTACCATATGCAGAGGCGAGGCCCATGGACTCGAAGAAGGACGAATGATGCCCAATTCCAGCATGTGTTCGAACTCTGCCTTGGCGATCTTCAGACGTTCTGGAGCAAGTCGTCGTGGTCGAGCATAGGTGGGAGCACCCGTCGTTACGATATGGTGGGTCACGTCATGTGGTACGGGTCGGGAAAAGTTGTTGGGACATGTTAGACACTTGAACTCGTTGAGAAGGTTGTCGTAGGGTGAAAGAGGAGGATCAGGGATGATCGACGGAAGAAGTGACGACTTCATTTCAATGCCTTGCACAGTCAAGCGAGTGGTGTCATCTATTAGCCGAAGATGAAGCATGTCTACCAGGAGATCGTAGTGACGAAGGAAGTCTGCGCCGAGTATCGGGTAAGAGACAGCCGCGACGAGAAATATCCATCGGAAGGTTCGGCGAAGCCCTATGTCGAGGGTGAGGGAAGATTCGCCATAAGTTGGAATAGGTGTCTTATTGGCTGCCTGTAGTGTACATGGCTGTCTCTTGCTCGGGGATATGCTAGGCGGCGCGGGGAGAATGCTCACTTCGGCACCCGTGTCTACCAGAAATCGTAGTTTAGAGTTTTTGTCTGTGACAAAAAACAGGCGGGAGGTAGAGTGAGCGCTCCGACTAGCCGCCTCTAGTGGCGCGCTGGGCCGTTTTCCGACGCCGTACATGGAGCTCGACATTTTTGTGCTTTGTTCCCAAACTTCCAGTGGTACCAGCAGATACCTGGTGGAGGGGATCCGGGTCGTGGTGGGGAACGTCCGAACTGTGAAGAACGAGACCTTGAACGCTGGCGAGATCTAGATGGAGCAGCGGTCATGAGTGCGGCCACTTGCGTTGTCAACTGGTTGATCTGCATCCGCAGGTCCTCGATGACATCTGGGACCAGAGGTTTTCTTGTGTCGCTGTTCTCTTGCTGCGACCTGCTAACAGCCAGAGAGTCTGTAGCAACCGTTGATATAGCCGGTGAGGCTACCTCAACGACTCTGTCCGCGAGCTCTGCCAAAGCTTCGATGGTGATGTTCGTTGTTGGTGCTAGCACCATCCTGACAGTCGCCGGTAGCCGCTGGAGAAAGAGCTCTCGAAGAAGCGAAGGGTCAAATGTCGTAGAAGAGTCACCAAGCAGTTGCTGGAGGCGTCGAAGCATCTGGGATGGCGTTTTATCGCCAAGTTCTTCCGTTGTCAGCAGTTGCTGTAGTCGTCGTTGTTCGGAAATGGACGTTCTTCTCACCAGTTCCGCTTTGAGGGTGTCGTACGGGTTCTGATTTGGTGGCTTGAGAATAAGGTCCCGGACCTCTGTTGCGACTTCTGGTGACAAAACTGCAATGACTTGATGGAACTTCGTCAGTTGTCCCGTGATCTTTGCTGTGGAAAACTGAGCCTCCACTTGAGCGAACCATAGGAGGGGTCAGATGGCCAAAACTGTGGGAGTCGAAGACGAACCGCACCGACATCTCCGCTGGGTTGTCCAGTAGCCATGTCTCGTATGAGGGCGGCGGAAACGCTGAAGAATGCGTGCCTTGCCGGGTCACCAAATATGTAGAGACCAAATGTAGGTCCTACACATTTATTTACACTATTTACACTTTACAATATCTAACGCTATGAGGGATATCTTCGGTACCCACCGAGATCGTCGGCCGTGCTGCACGCTCAGTCGAGTGTCGCGCGCTACCCGACCTTGCGCTCCTCTTCTTCTCTTCTTGGCGCTCGGCGCCTAC